>VXBU01011893.1:487420-604097 GCA_013400315.1 Bombycilla garrulus
CCCGCCCCGCCGCCGTGGCGGGGAGCAGCGGGGGCCGGGCGAGGGGCGCCGCCGGGGCTGCCGTCCCGCAGGGCTGCGCCGCCCATAGCCCAGGGGCCGCCGCCCCGGGGCTGCGGAGAGCTGGCTGGGGTCCACCCCCCGCCCCGTTCGCGTTACAGGATGATGCTCCGGTAAATCAGGGTGAAATCCGGGACAGGTCGCTTAGCGAAAGTCCCCTCTCTCTCTCTCCGCGTCGTCCTCGCCTCCCCCGAGGCCGTTCCCTATTCGGAAGCTCCGGGTAGAGGGCGGTGGGACGCCGAAAATCAAACGCAGGTCCTGATCCACCCGGATCGAGTAGAGGCTGCTTAGCGAGTGCCGCCGAGACAAACGCGCGTTATTAGTTTACCCCCGTAGTGTAAAACGTGGAAGAACTTGAGAAAATCGAGGCATCGTCTGAGGGCTTGGACCCTGGGGAAAACCGAGGGGCAGTATGGATAACACCTCTGGAAGTGCAAGGAGAGATGGATTTCAGGAAATGTCACGACCTGGTTTATTCTGTAGATTTTAACCCCACGAGGCAATGAGATGTGATCTGTGGGAGGAGAGAGTGAGCAGCAAACAGCATACTTTCCCTCTCTAATCTATTAGACAGGTTGCATTAATTAGTGTTTATTCCAGATTGAATATAGTAAGAGAGATAAGAGTGGTTGCAAATTAGGCATGTTCTCCATAGATAACGCCAAACTAATCTGATTTGCTATTGTTCTGTGCTCCCATTACAGTGACATTGGGCCGCGGTCCTGCAGGCAGGCACTGCCCTCGATGGGTTGCAATACAGAGCCCTGGAAATCTGTGGCCTGCAGGAAAGAATCCACAGTCCACATGGGCTGTAAGCAGGAGGCACTTCAAATAATCAGCACCCTGATTATTTGAACTGACTCTCTCCATGGCTTCTCTGCTTTATTTATGTCATGGAGGGTTACAACATAGCTTCCTGACATAGTTTCATTTTTCATAAAGGCAAGAAAGGGGCAAGTCTACTCCCTACCCCACTCATGGAACTTCTGAAAGGGTATGAGTGGAACCTCTTTCTCTCCATTTTCAGAAGTGTTCCTTTTTTCAGAATCTCCAGTAGCTAAAGGATAAATGAGTGCTTTAGTAACAAGAAAACAAATCTTGGTGCAGCTTGAGTCATCATGATGGGACATATCTGCCATGCTTTTGATTCTTATAGCTACAGCTGTTACTAATGGGTGTCCTCATTTTTAGGGATTTTGTTCAGTTTATTAGGCAGAGCAGGTATATTTAAACTTATGTCCCTCCAGAAGAAAAGAACCAACAAACAAAAAACCACATACTTTTTTCTATTTCAAAAAGAAAGCAAAAGGTCGTATTTCAATATTAGGAAACTAAAGTGGTTTTAATATGATGTTCTTTAATATGTTGTCCTAGACTGACGTCCTTTAGTTTTCATCACATTTTTTGGAATTGCAAAGAAATAAATTTAGATACCACTTTAAACAATAGCAGCAAAGTGAATGCTGTAATGCAAACACCATTTTCAATATTTTCCATTTCCTCTGTGCACAGACATATAGAAATCAAAGTCTGACCTAAAGCCACCTATCCATCAATGCTGCTATTCAGCTTCTCCTTTGCTTTAAGTCAGATCAGGTAAATATCTGCAAAAAGATGTGAACCACAATAAAAGTTTACACAGCGAGTGGAAGAATGTCCATTACTGACTGCCATCTGCAGAGCTAGTCATGTCAGCAGACAGGTCAGCGAAAACTTTCCATTACAGGGCTATGGATACCAAGTTCTTCCCAGCCTAATCATGTCAGTGGTGTGCCAGAGCCCACCTTCAGCTCACTCCTGCACCCTACACCTGTCTCCACCACACCACATGCTCTTTGCTTCTCCACACCATAATGTTTCTGCTCCCACCAACAGCCTGGGCTCCTCCGACACACTGGTCAGCCAGCTCCTTCCAGCTGTTTTGACTGGCCCAGGACCAGCAGCTGGTGGGGTTTGGGAATGCAGCTGTCCTTGTAGGTTATGGAGGGTGTAGAAAGTGCATACCAGCAGCTAGGGAGGGGGAAATAGTAGTCACAGGGAGAGGAAGATAAACTGATTTTAGTGATCTGGCTAAAGTAAAATTAATACAAACCCCGAGAGCACTATAAAGCAGTGCTGGAGAAGATGTAAGGCTTACATGCTGCTTACATCTGGTGAGCAGGAAGAGGAGGAGAAAGGAATGTGTTTCTTGGGAAAAAAAAAACAGAGAAGGAAAGAGGGAGGGCTAACTGCCTACAAGGATCTTTGAAGTGGTGGATAACAAAAGGACTGCAAGCCTATTTACTGGCCTGTAGCTATGTTCAGTCTCATGGGTCCTGATTTCTGCTTCCATTGCTATTCCATTGTAGGAAAGCAGCTGCTGAGATGAGAGATGCTAGGTGCTGTACGAACATGAATGGAGGGACCACTCTATTCCTAAAAGCACAGAACCCTATTCAGGATCTAGACCTCAAGACTATATGCGGCCACAGGAGAAGAATTTCCCAACTCCTTCTTTCATTTTCTGAATACATCACTGCCCTTATGTTGAGTACTCCACCTCAACACCTGTCATAACTCCATGTGTCTAGAGACCTTTGGTGCAAACCAGGTACAATAGCCCTCTTATGCAAATTTGCAATTCTGCTTTGCAGACGTACCTACCAAAATGTTGAGAGGTCTGGCATTGATGGGCTGGGCACCTATTGAGGCACTTTATACGGGAATGGTTTCTTCCCCTGTCTACCTTAGTCCAGGTCATCTGTAGTTGCAATGCACAAGTATGGAGGAATGTTGTACCCATGCACACCACCTGCTTCTGCCTTCGCTGCTGGGCAGAAGAACACAGAGCCCAAGGATGCTAGTGGCACAGAGCAAGAGTCATTTCTATGGCCGGGAGGTGCATGAGGAGAAGATGGTCGGGGGAAAAATCTCATCGCTGGGCCAAAAGCCCCAGCCGACCTCGCTGCTCTTGTTCCGCACTGGAATTGTAGAGGGTGAGGCCGGGGAGGTCAGCACAGGAGGCTCTTCCAGCTCCCAGCTCCTGCTGGGACGGCCGGACCTCCCTGTGCAGGCAGGGCCCGTGTCAACGCCCCGGCAGCGGGGCCGGGCCGGGCCGGGCGGCGGGCTCTAATCCGGTTAGCGGGGATTAGCGTGCAGGTTTAAAGGCCGGAGCGGCGCGGGGAAGGGGTGCAGGCGCGCCGGAGAGGAAGCGGCCGCCGCCGAGCAGCGGGGCAACTCGGACGGCAGCGTTAGAGCGTTAGAGCGGGGGCGGGCCGGGGGCGGCCGTCCCACAGCCCCGCCACCGCCCGGGGGCTCCGGCCCCGGCGCCCTCGCTGCCCAGACGTAACCTCTAGTCCTCGCTCCCTGCGCGCTTCGGTAGTGTAGACGATGCCGGCCATCAACATCGAGGACCTGAGCGAGAAGGACAAACTGAAAATGGAAGTGGAGCAGCTCCGGAAAGAAGTGAAGCTGGAAAGGCAGCCGGTGAGCGGGCGCGGACAAGGAGCCCGAAGCTGCCCGGCGGGCGGCGGGGCCGGGTGTGGAGCGGGGAGCAGCCCGTTCCTGCCCGGGCGGCGGCCAGGGGGCTCGGGCGGTGGTCAGAGGCGGCGGGGCTGTGGGAGCCGTACAGCACCGGCTGTTTTGGGACGGCCGCGGTTTGCACCGACGTGTCCTGCCGCCGCTTTGGGTCAGGGGCTGGGGACGGCGCTGTTGGCACAGCATCGCTGACACCGCCTAGGAGCGCCGGTCCTTCCCGAGGGTGACTATGGAGGCCGGGGGAAGGAGCGCACCACCCCTGGCATCCAGCGCCCCGAAGGGCTGGCACGGGCCTGCCCGCCGCGGCTGTTCCCGGCGGATTTGGCACCCCTGAACTTCCCCTCCCCGTGAGTTCCTGGCGCCCAAGGCCGGCACAAGGCAGCCTCGTCAGGCGAGGGAGGAGCACGTCGCGCTCTGTTCCCCTCTTCTGTCGGCAGAACGTACTGGGACGTGCTGGTGCTAGGGGAGGGGTGATCCTCCCCTGGGAACCAGAGGAGCCCTGTGGCGGCACTACACCCTGCCCTGGCCCGTAGATGGGTCTCGGCCGCCCGCGCCCCCGCCCCGATTCCCGTGCTGTGCAATGCCCGGGCGGAGGGCAGGAGCCAGAGCATCGCCCGTGCCGAGCCGTGACCCACCCAGCCTTGTTCCATAGAAACATTTCGGCATTTACACTAACTGTTCCTTCCCACGGGTACTTTCCCCTTAAAGGTTTATGTTTTTGTTTATTTTCTGTAGACGAAAGATGTGTAGAACTAATCTTGCTCCACGATGAAACTAATATTATTTTTCCCTTTTCTATTTTTTTTTTAAATTGTGCATGCCAGTGGAAGCAAATTACACCTAAAGAAATGCTTCTAGTTAGGACCAAAAATACACTTATATGTGGGAGTCAGTAGCATTATTCATGTTGATTACCTTGGAGGTCTAGGTTTTAGCCCAGAAAATAAGAATGCAAGAGTTATGTTTTAGCTGTGAGTTAGGTATGAGTGACTGTAGATGTTATGTTATAATCTAAAGCTCCAGCAGTATTGAGGGCTCGACATCCAGCTAGTGTAGATACCTATATCATCTCTCAGAGGGTTCTTAGACAACTGAAATACACTCTGCAGGATGTAAAGTTTTTTTGAAATAATAACAATAATTTTAAATACTTGACTACATTTTTTGAACAAACCAAAACCCTGATCACTTTAGGAAAATGGATGTTTTTCAATCTGCCTGTAGTAAAGCACAGACTGCATGCTCAATTTTACCAGTTGCATTGTAACAGAAGTTTCACTGTGAGAATGAAATCTGTATTGTAGTTGCCACAGTCCTCTGGAACCCATAAGGGTTTTACAGGGACAGAGAAATACAGAAACAAAATTACAACATTTGGTTGGTACCAAAATAAAAATGTCAGCCAAAATTTTCTTGACCCCCACTGACAACTTTACGGACTAAAAAGGAGGTGTCCTTTGGAATTAATAAAAATTTCTAAATATGTATTTAAGCAGGCTTTTATTCTTGTAAGTGAAAGTGATCCTGGCAGTGCTGACTGAAGTAAAACAAACCCTGGTCCTTCATATACTTTGGTATGCAACTTTACTATGGTGTTAGGTGCTCCAATTTGAATGAACAAAGTTTGCAAAGCTCAGAAGAACAAAACGTGTAATGGGATTTGTAGGTCCAGCTTCTTCTTTGCTCTAAGGCAGCTAGATCTTATTTTATGCACTGTTTAATTGGGAACTAACTGTTCTTTCTGATGGCTTTTCATGCTCTGTTGTCTGTGATACAGCAGGTAAATTCATTGTTTTACCTTTAAAATAGAATATAATTAACAGAGGAGGCAAGGGGCCTTAATTAGAAATAGCAATCATCCAGTGGTCTGGCCAACAGCTGATTCCTGCTGCTGACTCTGCACAGCTGTAGCACTGCAGGGTCTGCGGGTAGGAAGGGAGGAGGTGGGGACAGAGCAGGAGCGTGTCCTCAGGCACGTCAGGTATTCGAGTGTCCAGGGACAGTTTGTGCTGACACAGGGAGCAATGCACACGTGTGCGCAAGGAACTTCAGGAGCCCCAGGCGTTCACTTGTGTACTCTCAGACTCCACAAGACACCATTGCCACACGTGCTGCATGTGCTCCTGTGACAGTGAACAGAAATTAAACACACTTCTCTATAGGTGGGCTCTCTGCAGGCTTACCTACATCCATGCTAATTTGGTATGAATGCTATGGGAAGTGTTATGGTCACGTCACACAATAGGCTCTTTTATTAACCATTGTTTGGAACAACCCCAGGTAACCAGTAAATAAATTTTCTTTCCTAGTTAGACTCTTATTCAAGGTGCACCATTGCTATTGCAGAACTGCAAAGTAAGAATTTGTATGGCCACTGAAAAATCATTGCTGATTGTTTTGTATGTGAAACACACATGAAGCCATAAATACTTTGAAACTGAATTGAAAGTTACTGACCCTGAAACTGTTGACCATAAGTCATGCTGGTGCTGAGGGAGAGTGTGATCCACAGCTTAATGAAACTAGATTGACTAATTATCGATCCAAGTTTAACTATGCAGCAACTGCTGTTCGGAGTGGCGTTTACATTCTCAGAGATATTCACGTGTTCTGTCAATAACGGGCTGTGAAAGAGGAAAGAAGCTGGTTCTGCATAGTCTTAGTGCTTTGTGGCCAGATATATTATGCGTGGTGGGAAGGTGAATGAGAGAGAATGTAAATTCGAGGGTTTTCTCCTCTGATGAACATTTCCCACGGCCGTAACGCAGCCACTTTTCTGTTCTTTCCCTCGAGGTGTCCAAGTGCTCCGAAGAGATCAAGAACTACATCGAGGAGCGGTCGGGAGAGGACCCGCTGGTGAAGGGGGTTCCCGAGGACAAGAATCCCTTCAAGGAGAAGGGAGGCTGTGTCATCGCTTAGGAGAAGGGACCCCGCGCCTGCCCCTGGAGCAGAGATTCCTCCCGTACCCCTAGGGAGTCACTAGCGTGTCCCCAGCGTCGCCGGTCCGTGTCGAACGAGCACAGGAGCGGATTTCTTTTTGTTTTCAATTTCTCCTCACAAAAATGCGGAAACCCGCGCGAAAGCCGCCGAGCCCCGCGCCGGCCGCCGGGCAGGGCCGGTGGTGTCCCGCTTCCCGGCGTGGCCTGTCCCTGTCGCTGCGCGGGGCCCGCTCGCCACCTGCTTGTCGGTCGCTTCATGTCTGTTCGTTGTCGGCGCTGCGCGGCCGCAGCTCGGGGCCGAGGCACGCCGGGGACAGCCCGCAGCACCGCGACCTGCGGGAGGCCCTCCGCAAGGTACCGGGGGGGACCGGGTAGCGGCGGGACCCTGGGACACCCGGCCGCGCCGCCCTTGTGGGGAGCGAACCAGGGCGAGGCCAGCGAGCCGGCAGAACGGCTTAAGTAAACTTGGTTCTGCAAAGGCCAGAAATGGAACCGTGTGTTCCCTTCCCGGCTGGCAGAGCCCTGCCCGGGGACTCGGTCCTCCAGAGCAGAGCCCGCCGGGCACTGCGCCCGTTCTAGAGGCGCACGATGGACGCATAGTGGGAGCCTCCTGCAAAACTAAATCATAAATCAAGAGGAAACGGGGCGCTTCTGGTAACGTAGCGTGTAAATTGAATGCCAAATGGCAACCTGCAAGTGACAGTAGTGCTGGCGAGCTCCGGGTATTCCCGCCAGCGAGGTCAGTGTCACCTGTAGATCTCCGTTGAGGGTACCTGCTAAAACCATGAATCAGCCGGCTCGGCTGTAGGGAGGACTGGTGCGGTGCCCGCTGCGGGGCCGAACAGCGGTGGGAGAGACGTGAACCTTTAACCTGTGAACAGCCGAGAGAAGTGCTGGAGTTCAGTACCTGCTGCAAGGGCCGAACAGCGTTATTGTGGCCACCAAACAAGAACAAACATACAATGGGTTCAGGAGGGAATGTAAAGACTTATCTCAGATTGACCTGTAGGCAAGTTTCCAAATTCTAGCTGGTCGTGTAGTGCTCTGCTGTAGTTCTTATAAAATAGTATGATCTGGATTGCCAGATACTGCCTTTTTTTATATGAGTTTGGAGCTATGCTGACCTAGTTTTCATGGATGCTTTTAAAAATTACTTGCAGAATCGTATATTTCTCTGGATAAATGTAATTATTTCCAAATTTCACCTCTCCTCCAGTTCACTGTGGACAAAAGATAGTGGAGTTACTTCTGAATGAAGTGGTAATTACCTCAAGTTAGAACTTTTTAGGCATTAACTTGCACACTTTTCCAGTGTTAAAATATCCCAAACCCAATGTAATTAAACAGGTTTTCTATCACTGGGATCTGTTATCATTGAGCTTTGGGAGAAGAGGATGCATCTTCTGTGTTATAAAAAAGAAACCCAAGCAAGAAGGGAAAGAGATGCATGACCTGTCACTCTTAGTAAATTAGTTTCATTACTCTGGGTTCCTAGACTCTTTGCAAAGCAGAAATAGATGATACAGAAAGAACCAGTAGAAGAAGCTGGAAATGAATCGTCCTCTCTCACCTAGATAAATAGTGTAGAATTTTGTAGGTAATACCATCGTGTCAAATTTGTGCTGATTCTGTCTGGAGAGAGCCTTCATATATCTGTGTATCTGCAGAGCTGTCTGCCCGATGAACTTGTTCCCTGGCACACTGCTCTTCATTACCTGCCCAGGGACAACAACTGCATTAATAAAAAATTAGGGTCCTGAAATGCAGAGGACAAGGCCAGACCTTGTGAAGGCAGTGATCTAGAAGATTTTGATTCACGCTCCTTTGTCATCGATAGGTTAAGGCACACACTGTTTTGTATTTGCAGCTGTGTGTTTATTGAGGACAGGGGAAGTAACTATATTAGTGTCTGCTAGTGCAGGGTTTGCTGCTTGGCTGTGTGACACAATGCTTTTTTTTATAAAACTTTCTCCTCCCTTGTTTTTATGCCCGCCATGCCTGCTGAATGCAGATAGTATGCTCTGAACCTTGCTGTTCATAATTACATCATGGGCTAAGAGGGAATGTGATGCTACATTTATCACATAAATCCCTGTGATGAATACATTGTAGAATAAATCACAGTAGGCAATATAATCCTGCTTTTTTCACTGTCCTGCATTTAAAAAAGTGCTTATGCAGCACTTATTTTAGATTTGCTCTGATCATATTTGAAAAAAAAGAAAAAACACTATGTATGTCAAATCCAGTCTGGTATTGTTCACACAAAGCTTCTAGCAATCAGTGTTTGTTTTAAGTTAAGCTTGTCCCTGATGACTTTAGGATAAATTGAAAAGTGTCCCCAAAGTCTTTGGGAGAGAATGACCATTCAATATCTGCAACACATTTTAAGTATACCTGTTATGTATAAGTACAGGGCACACTTTCCAATAGGTAAATCCAGATGCAAGTACCAGCAGAAATCGGAGATATGAGCAGTGAAATTCCACGAGTGAGAACTGGGGCTTTTGTTAGTTTGTTTGCACTAATTTTATTTTTTAGTATATTAAGTTAGCATGCTTTAAATTATCTGTAATATCCCAATTGTTCTGAGCAGGATGAGGAAGAGACTCTTACAATTCCAGGGGGCTGTTTTTAGCAAGGGTATTGAAATAATCCTGTGAGTGGTTTCCTTTACAACTTTATAGGTCACCACCCTTCCTCTTGGAAATTGAAAACGTAACTTTTCCTTGACTTGTTGAACAATGCTTGCAGTACACTGATATCCTACAGCTTGCTTCAGTAATTAGTATAAATGGTTTGAAGAGAAAAGGTGTAACTTATTCTGTGTATGTATGTCTAACAGTATTCATATACATACAGAACATATATGGGCTGTCTATTTGTCTTTTTCTCTGGCACTAGTAGTAGGAACCTTTGGGAAATGGTAAAATTTGACATATATTTTGCTGGAATTGCACGTAATATAAATAGCATTTCATTTTATGCCCAGTGGTGACTGGGTATAGTTACACTTTGTTGTGTGTTTTGTAGGATGAGAATTTCCCCTGTGACAATGAGGCTCCACTAAAGGACACTGCTACTTTGTTTGCCACTTTTGGCTTGTATGTCATGAGTTTCTGTTTATTCATTTATATATATATATTTGCAGCATTTAACATCTCTTCATATTAAAGCATATGGGATCTGAATTTAATATTGACACTTCCTTTAACTTTCTGGTAAAATTTCTGTAAATTTTTTGTCAAAATAATATGGCTCTTTCTGATTATCTACAAAATAATGAAGGGTGACCACTATTAACATTGGAGCACCTTGGATGGAGTTGGTTTATTTATTGTTGTAAGAAATCATAAATCCCTGCCATGAGACAGTGAAGCAAGAACTTGTTGATATTACAAAGAATTACTTAAATGCTAGTTTCTCACTAAGTTGGAAGAGAGAAAACACACAGCTGAAGCTGAACAATACATGACTGGCACCTGTAATTTTAAAAACTAATTTATCATACACCTGAGTTAAAAGCTTCAGGAAGAAAACAGTTAGATATGACACTAGTAAGGCTCACAGATTCTGCACTGATTGCCTTTCTGTCTAAATGAAGCAAAATGTATTCCCAGATTCTGGGGTATTGCAGTATTCTTTTTCATCTTGTGTCTGACAGAAACATCACACAAACATTTAGGGGCTAATTCTCTTGCTGGTGCCAAGAACTTTTGGTAGCAATTTATCAGAGAAGAAATCTTTGTAACTGAATTTTGTTCTTATTGGAAGAGGCAGCTGGGATATACCACTATAATATGAGAGACCATCCAGTATAGCTACTAGTGCTCTAGCAAGAAGTGCTTTTAAATCAGTGTAGGAGAATAGGAGATTAAAAAAAAATGTATTTCAACTTATTTAAGCAAGCTCTGTAAAAAGCTTTTTCTCATAATAGGAAAAATGTCACTTTCTGTACAAACGCTTCAGTGTCTAGCAAAAGTGCAATAAAGGCAATTTTGTAATCAATGCTCCTGTTTGTTACTTGGTGTCAGAGTAGTGCATACATCTGAAATTGCAGTTGTTGTGTTCTAGCACTGGATTTTTTTCCAGTTCCTGCCCCATATCAATGTTAGCACAAATTTCCACTCTATCTAGTTAGACTTTTCAGTGAACAGTTTTTAGCAGAACTGTGCCTGGTGGATATTTTTGTGTCTCAGATCTAGCTGTTATATTGCTTTATAATTGCCACACTTGATTAGGCAATATAATTATGCATTTATGACAGCTAATTTTGTGTCTTAATAAGCAGTTTATGACTGACCTGTGTTTGATACAGGTTTTGTCTGACAGTTCAGATGTGATGGTGTGGGCTGCAGTGAGAGAACTTGCTTTGTTCCTACAGGGATGTAACCGAGAGTCAGAAGGAGGACCCAAACCCCAACGTCCCAGCCTCTGGTGGACATTACAGTGTATCTCATCAGCATCTCCGTGTTGGAAAGTATGATTTGCAGGAGCAAGAAAAGATGGTCACTTGCTCAGTTCTGTATCTCTTTCATAACTTGATACAAGGAGCCTGGATACTATTCCAGTGGCCAGAGCTCCCTGCCATCCAAAAGGCTTGTCCAAGATCAGTGCCTAGATTGGCATGGCACACATTTTTGATCGTGTAGGATCTTGCTACCCTGGTTTAAAAGCATCTGCCTTCAGATCCTAGGAATCCTAGCTGCGCCCTCAGCACTCACTTTTTTACAAATATTGGGGTCCTCCCTTTTCTGCCAAACTCTTGGACAGGGCAATTGAAGGGGTTGTATTTGTGAGTGTGCAGGGACTGCCGAGACACTCAGGTCTGCACAGGAGGGATTCATCTTTGCAAATGTCTTTGGACAAATGACACAAGGAGGGAGAAGGTGTTGGCTGGGATCATGTGTGTTCCTTCCCAGGTGGAGCTGCCTTCCAGCCTCTCATTCCTCAGGAAATGGTTGAGCAGGGCTCAGCTCCAGGGTGGTGGGCTAAAACTTTCATTTTCTTAGTGTGGTGATGATGTGTACCTTCTCTGCTTCAGCAGTGGGGCTCCCAGATGTGCCAGCAGCTGCACAGAGTGGAGGGCAGAACATGCTTCTGCACTCCCTGGTGAACTTGTAGCATTTTAAGATTTCAGTCACTGTTGGCAAAACTTTGTAGTTGATTCAGGGTTTAGATTTTCTGGTTTCCTGAAGTAAAAACTGTGGGACCAAAAGATAATTAGCATTCAACTTTCTGAACCAGTAATCACCCTTGCTTTATCTATTAGGTTTTTTGCAAGGAACTGCATGCAGTGAAAAGGAAGAAACAATTATTTAAACAGAAGTGTGTCTAGCTACTGACAAATGAATAGACCAGGCACAGCTGCAGAATACTTATAAAGTGCATGCTTTTTTTTCCGTGGAAAATCAGATCTTGTGAAACTAAATGAGTACAGGTATTTTATTGCACAATGAGAAGCTTCCAACTCTTACATTATAGGGTTTTTCCCCTACACTATTATTTTTTCCTCTGAGAAAGGGAAAATTTCCTTTAGTAACTGTTTGTTCCTGTATTGGGTGATCACTGCTGTCTTTAGTACCCAGTGCTGTAGCAGATTGTAGATTACTTTGTTGCCTGTGGAACAGCTTATTTTAAGGTACAAAAAGAAATTGTGGTGCTCCAATTAATCAGTTTTAAATGCATGTATTTCCCATTTCAGCCTTACATTTTCTAGCTATTAGGAAATTTTTCTGTGGCTTTCTTCCTTATATAAGCCTACTCAGTATGGGTTTCAAATCCATTGGAAGCTTCTTCTGGCCACAGCTATGTGCAATAGCATTGGAGAAACCCACTTTCTTTTTCTCTTCTCAGTGGTATATTCCAGCTGGCTTGAAGTGTCCTCTACATCCAGTAGGTTTTTTTCTCTGCGTGGGCTACATCTTGTCCTGCCGGCACCAAGTAGAGCCAGTGGCTTCTACACAGGAAATATATGAAAAGTTGGGGAGATCAAATGTTTGAAAAGCTTAAATCAAAATTCATTTTTGTTCTTTAATTGTCAGGATATTCTGCTTCTAGGGCATTTTTTCTGCCACATTTTTCACAGGGTCATGAAATGGATTTCTACTTTTAAACTGAACTTTTTTGGTTCATATCATCATAGAAAATGTTTTCTTGGCTTGTTTCCAGAAACAGTCTGATGACAGCTATCATATCCATATCATCATTGAGGCCCATCCTCAAATCCTATATGCAGCTCTTGTAGCTGGTCATTTGCCAGGTATGTCACATGATATATTGGACTGTATAGTCAACTATTGAGTAAGAGGTACATATTGTATCCAAATGCCAAATCATCTATATTACGGGCCAGAGGAGACTTGTCTGTGAAGCAGAGAAGTGTTTTGTCAGCATCTGGGACATTTGCTATCTTGACAGGACCCCTTGCACAGCAGTGGGTTATATTTTACATAGATCTCCTAGGTGAGTTCCTAACTAATACTAATGTTTGTCTTTACAGGAGGAGTGAGGGCTGTCCCCCTTGTTTCAATTGATATTACAAGAAACTCAAAACCAACAAAGAAAAAACCCCCAAACAACCCCCAAAAAACCCACCCACAAAGAAAACAATCCCCAGAAAACAGTCCTGCAAAACTTCCTGAAGACCTTTGCCCTGTGCTGGTGGTGCATCCTGAAAGAGGAAGCAGTAGGCTGCAGCTTTGCTCTCTAGGTTACTGCAGACCACAGGCAAGCTAGTAATAATGGATTTTTTATTTTATTTCTTCTTGCCAGAAGAAACTGCACTAAATAACTTTGTATGAGCAGGCAAGGTTAGCACTGCAGGGAACATTTTCTGGCTGTTGTGTGGTTAAATCATATTTGTTTAATGGGGTGATTTTTAGCCTGGCGTGGTCTTTTAAGTCACATAGTGCTGCTGCTTCTGCACCCAATGTCATTGCAGACTGAATGATTGCCTCTTCTGCTGCAGCACTGAGCCTGCTGGGTCAGCTTGCCACCACCATGCTGGGAGATCCAGGCACGTGGGCAGCTCCTGGCTTCTGCCATGGTCTCCTAGCATGTGTCGTGGGGACTGGAAGCACAGCACTGCCACCCATCCAGCCAGGGCTGGAGAGACTTCATAAATTCAGGAGGGACAGCAGCACAGGAATTTGCTTACTACGTGCCCCAGGCATTCTCATCAGTGAGCTGCCATGGCAGAAGCTCAGTCTCTCCACAGCCACTCTAGTAGGGAGCAGCTATAAGGAGCTGACCTGCTTCTCTCACTCACCCATATTCTCCCTAGTTTTGTCCTGAATGTGTTTCCACACCTCAGTCTCCTTCCCTGTGCCCTTTCCCTACCTTTCTGGAGAGTATTACTGAGAAAGGGTTATCCATCAAACTTTATTTAGGGCTTTTAAAGAGTCTTGAGAGAGTCAAGGAGGGCTGTGACCTCCAGGCCCAGGAGTGAGAAGAAATAAGTAATATATTCCGAGAAACTCATTCAACTGTACTTGGGATACACGCCCTGGGGGAACCCAGGTGGAGATCAACATGTGGGAAGTGGGCAGCTGCTCTTTGGACTTAGGACTTTTTTCTTCCACATGTTTCTCACGGAGTCATGAAATGGATGTCTGCTTTCAAATTGAACTTTTTCAGTTCAACCCCATATCATCACGGAAAACCTTCCCCAGGCCCTCCTGGGAAGCAGCTGAGAAGACCTGTGCAGGCTGCATGTGTGGCCAGTCAGGAGATTGCCAGTGGGGGCTGCCTTGCACCCCTGGGGTGGGTTTGGGGGTCCAGGTTTGGTAGCACCAGTGTCTGGCCCGTGGGTTTGCCCACCTCAGCTTTTCCTTGCATCTTACTAAAATACTACTGCGACCTCAACATAGTGTTGCTACCGTGCTGAGTGGTCTCACTGTGCAGTCATTGCTGCTTGTGGTTTTGATTAAAACTAAAGGACAATTGTTGTTTTGAAGGCTGTTAATTATTTGCTTTACTTATTGATGATATGGAGAGCAAAGGAATCTCTGGTCTGTTACCTCCTGTTCAAGTCATTGTTGTGCTAATGTCTAGGTTTAACCACTCAAGAAATGCCATTAGTGGTTTTTTTGTTATTTATTTGCTTTTTACATTAAAGATGCTATTAACTGTGTCATCTTTGGTTATTATATTAATAGAGCTAAGTTCAATTGGTCTAAGTTGATTTAAAGGAAGAACAAATGCTTCTCCTATCATAATATGTAACAGTTATGTTGTAAAATCATAGAATTGTAGAATGGTTAGAGTTAGATAGGACCTTAAAGACCATTTATTTCCAGCCTCCCTGCCATGGGCGGTGGCACTGGTCACTAGATCAGGTTGCTCAAGGCCCCTTTCAACCTGACCTTGAACACTTCCAGGGACAAGGCATCCACAATTTCTCTAAACAACCTGTTCCAGTGTTTTACCACCCTCTGAGTAAAGAATTTCTGTCGAATATCTAATCTAATCCTGGTCCCACAAACTCCATTTAATCTTCTCAATACAAAATACCTTTTTATTAGACATTTTCTCTTGCGTCTCTATTAAATTAGTCTAATCTCAGCTGAGGTATAACTCACAGGAAGCTTTAGTAAAAATTTGTGTAATTTTTTAGGATTCAGTTTATTGTTTCCAAAGTCATCATCTTGCTAATAGTGTGCTGAAACTGTTTGCTGTACAGTCTTACAAGGGGTGCTTAGAAGAGGTATTGTGTGTAGAACTGGTATGATCTTTAATTTCTGAATTGCATGATAGAAAGTAAACATTCTGGTGAATAATGAAAACTAATCTTTAATTGCTGTAAAGGACATCTATACATTCTCTCAGTACCCAAATTAATTCAAGCACAGTTTCTACTGTTTTATAGTGCATTTAGTTTAGAATGCAGAATAAATGGCAATTGCTAATGTTTCTGGGTAATTGCTGGTACAATATCAGCACAAAATACTGAGCATCAACATCACATATTTTTGTTACTCTTATAATTTAAATAATGTACAAAGTTTCAGTGGAAAATAGTCAAAACTAACAGAGTGATTTAGGGGAATATTTTAATTTCTCTTTTCTGGAGAGAAATTTAAATTACCTGTTTCTAAAAAAATCTGAATTTATGTCTCTGTCCCCTCTCCAACCCTGCCATGGCATTTCCCTAGTCCTGGGCAGGAAGCTACACGTGCTGTTTTCACAAAACTTGGTCAAGACAGTTTCTAATGAAAACACTTATTTTTCTTACCCTCATTCAACATGAAGTGAATTTGTTGGCTTGATCCATTTCCAGCTGGGCAACTATCCAGAGTGTTTTTAATAATTCACAACTGATAACAGCCCTGAGGCCATTTTTTGGAGACTCCCCAGAAAGCAGCCTGAGCTCATGCTGGGAGGCAGGCAAAACCAAGGCTGCCTCCAGAGCCTAGTCCTTTAGGTTTGCATCTTCAGTGTTTGGATGAAGTGGCCTGAGAGAAAAAACAAGTTTTCATACATGAGTCTTACTGTGCCCTTGCTGTCAGGAAAATAAAGTTTTTGTTGTGGTTTACTGGTACTTCAGCAAGTGGAAAGCTATATGGCTCCTTAATCAACTTTACATCCCAAATACCACTGAGATTTGGCAAGCTAGATCAGGTGGAAAGATTTTTTTTGTGGCTGGGAATATCAGTCAGATGGCATCTGTAGTATGCTGTGCTAAATATTTCTACGGATAGAAGTCTTAGATCTTGTTGTAGTTGGTATCCTAGTGATGGAAGTCTAAATGCTGGCACCCATGATTTCCATGTTTCTCATGATAAAGCATATATAAATGAGCAGACCAGCTGCTCACATGCTGCTGAATACTGGCTTCTGTATGACTGCCAAATACTGCATGGATACTTTGGGGTTTAAGTTAAGGAGCCTATGTAATATGAGTCTGCAGGTCAAGAGCAAAATATTTTTCTGGGGGCGCAAATGTGAGGAAATTGCTGAAGCCAAGGGAAGGGACGAATCAGATGGTTAAGTACAAAGCATTATTTGACCTGTCTTCATCAAGGTTTTAAGCAAATGTTGTATTTTGTGATCATTCAGTCACTGCTGTCTTGACCCTTTAAAAATACCTCTGTTTCAGTTAGCTTTTCTAGGAGGGGATGACGATACCCAATGATCAGTGCTGAAGCACCAGCCAGTTGAGCAGTACTGCAGTTCTCCAGCAATTTGGCTTATGTTTGTGTGTGATAGTACAAGGGAAGGTGTTTCCCCAACCCACTTTTGATTATAAAATAACATGTGTGATTTTTTTGCAAGCAATTTGTAAATGAAGCATAAAAGCTTTTGTCAGGACTTATTTAAATCTTCACAGAAACACAGTGAATTGTCCAATAGCTAAGAAGAAACTGTGGCTATCGGTACCTGGACTGTGATTTAAAAAAAAAAATTTAAAACAATACACAAGTTATGGTTTGTGGCTTGAGGTTGTCTTTGGGGGTTTTATTGTGTCATGCAAGGAAGATGTTGTTTACCTCAATGTGGCAAACCTCACCTGGTAATAAATCAGTTCTGTTAAGAAATTTGAGTTTTACTCAAAGGCACAGGAGCAAATCTGCAAAACTAATGGCTTAATCATTCAGAATCTGCTTAACTTCAAAGGTGGCTTTGTATGTAGGCTACAAAACACTTGGCCCAGTACCACCTACAACAAACAAATCTCTGTGTTAGTATATTGACCACATATTTTTGTCAAGATTCATCAAAACACTAGAATAACTTTTTGTATGCTCTTTCAGGTATTCCCCTGGGTGTTATCCAGTGAACATTGCCAGATACTATTACAGCCAAAAAAGTGTTTCACCACCTTCAGCATTGAGGGTCAGCATCTTAGGATCTGAGCATATGGGATGTGGCAATATAGAAGAGAAATAAATGGCAATATAGAGCTCTCCTAGATAGTGAGATGCAATTATTGTTTTACTATTGATCATTAGAGCTGTTAATCAATACAACAGAGGGATAAAGAGAACAATTACTGAATGAGTTGAACATCACTATACAGATTTCTCAGAATTTAGTGAGAGAAGTGAAAAACTGATTTTTCTGTTACCAGCATTCAAGTATGCTTATTTCTGTGGTCAACTGGAAGGCAGAAAGCAGCAGCCATATATGGGCTGAAATTCTCCAAACAATGTGCAATAAATTCATAGTTTGGAAGAAGGTTCTGCAGGGTCTCAAGAAATCAGCAGCCTAGAAGGGAGAGGATTCTATTTCCAGCTCAAGAAATAGTTAGCACCACAGGACTTTTTATTTAGTAGGGAAAGAAGATTAAGTAAGTTATTGAAATAACAAATTATCTCTTCATGAAAGAGCATAGTAATAAAATCATGGTCACAGGTTAAAGGCTTTACCTTTCTGTTGGGAGCTGGTGATTGTTTTTGTAGGATTTATTTTGGAGGGAGGATGTTTTCCATTTGGACCCCCTCGTGAGGCTGACCGAGGTGTGTGGTGCCCTTGGCTGCATGGCAGAAGCAGCCCATGACAAGGCCTGGTTTGGCTGCAGACTTCGGTAGAGGTGGGCGCGGTCCAGCTGCCTCCTGATGGGCTGGTGGGCAGCAAGAACGCACCTGCAGGCTGCCCACTTTGTTCCTTTTCCATGGGAATCTGGGATTTTGTGGAGCAAAACATCTGGCTCTTGTGCCCTGAAACGTGGAAGTGCTGCTGAATGTAGTAGCTGTACTCCGGATGTGTTTTGCTTGCAAAGGCTGTGAGGGAACGCTGCAGCCTGAACAGTGTAAGGACTGTAGTCAGGCAGCTTAGGACAATGACTTTTGGAAGATCTGCAGCACTAGCAGTAGCGCAGCTGAGAAATGCTCAGGGACTAGATTTGGGAATATTATAAATTCTGGAAGAAGATCATACTTTTACAGTACATGTTCCGTCAGACCTGTGGGGAAGTCTAAGTGAAGACTAGATGTAAATGCCCCATACAGCACCGACTACCCTGAGAGTGTTTCAGGCAAAGGGAGAGGAGATGAATCTCTTTTGCTTGATTTTCTTGGTACTGTGTGTGGTCGTCAAGAACACATCAACCTTTTTTGCCAAGGTTCTTTTGAGGATAATCCAGATTTCCCTTCCTGTTGCTTTCTAGAAACTGTACCCAGAAAGGTAATAAATGGTGGGGGAATCAGACATTTTCATTGACCTTGGGGAGGCTTAAACTAGCCCTGATGGCCTGTTCTAGTAGTAATTGCTAAAGGAATTGTTTACATTAGCCTCATTACATTTGTTGTAATATCCAACAGGAAGGAAGAAAATTAGTGGGCTTTCAAATTTTCTCCTGTATATTATTCTTTCTTTATCTTCTTGAATCACGATTTTTAGGTGAAAGTAGTTAAGAGTTTTTGTGTAGGATGCCTGTGTTTACAGCTTGTACAATTTGTTTTCCAAATCTAGATCATTGACAAGGAGATTAATCCCTTTGTGGACAAGTGGGAAGAAGAAGGACAGTTCCCAGCACATAAAGTGTTTAAAATCCTGGGACAGGCTGGATTCCTTGGTGTGGATAAGCCAACAGGTAAGCGAGTGTATAACTGACTACTATGAACAGTAGTTTAGATAGGCTAAATAGACTAGAGAGACAGTTGAGATAGACTCAGTACAGTAATTCACTTTTGCCCTGGGTCAAAGCATGGGTTGGAATTCAGTGCAAAGTTTACTTATGTTCCTCAGTCATATACATGCTGGTTAGCAACTCTGAAAATGCACAAAATAACATTGTCGAGTACTTAAGTTAAATAAAAATGATAAAAGCTGTATGACTTTATTGTAAAATTAGGGTAATGAACATCACTCCAGTTTTCAATATAAAATCTGGACAGTAACTTTTCTTCTGGATCCATATATATATGAAATAATCCAGATCTTCATTAAAGAAACTACAGTTTGTAGCCACTGGAAGTGTTTTAAGATTTGGCTTATTATACTTCCTGAACATGCAACCTCTCCATCATTTTGAAGGATGAGGATAGTGTGGCCTTTTGCCCATTATCCCCTAGATTGTCTTTAAATGCTTTATTCCACCCCATAGAAGCCCAAACAGAACAAGAAACTGATGACACAGAGAGTAAGGTGATACAAAAAGTCCAGAGGAATAGGAAGTGTTTCTGCTCTTCTGCTAAGGTACATATTCTGCTATCTTTTTTGTTTATATGTGATATAACATATACTTGTTTTCTTTTCAAATGCTACTGTTGCACATTCTAGTCAGAATTCTCCATGATTTTTTTACTGCCATTTTCCTACATTCAGAGCAGCCCAAAGGGACAGGGTTTGAACAGTCAACTGCAGATAATTTTCTATAGGGAGCAGTTCACACAACCTTAGCTATGTCACACCACATCATGATGTTGCTAAGACATAAGGTTCTGTGCAAAAAATTGTCTTCTTCTCCCTTAATTTCAGAGGAAATACTCCCTCTTGATCTCATATTCTTATATTACAATGTGGAAGGTTGTCCCACAGCTGTTCAGCTGCTAGATCTCAGAGAACTGTTGGGCTGTGATTGTCTGACAAATCCAATTAGGTCTGAGATGGTATTTCTTTACAGAAATGCTGACAGTTCAAGATTATGCTTAAGATCTATTTAAAGGACAAATGGGATTACTGGGAGAGAGAAAAAGCACTTCTACTTTCTGCTCTAATTGTTTGATAGGCAGGTTTGAATTGCATCTCAGTGGGTCTCCTTCGCATTGCTGATATTCGTGTTGGTTGTAATAATGGTGCATTGCATGGCTGACAGATTTCAGTTCTGCCTTCTTATATTCGTCTCAGGGCATGCAGAGGCTTCAACTGAGGTGAGGAACCTCAATGCTGAAGGTGCTGCGCATAAAACATTATAGGAGTGGGAACTTTGTATAATGCTCAGAAAATAGCTGGACAAGAAATAACAGAAGTGAAATGTAGTTAAGAGGGGACTCATGGAGGTAAAGGTGGCACAGAAGGTTGCTTGCACTGATTACACTTGTCATACTCATGTTTAAGACCATTTTAACGTTGGCCTTGATGTTTGTATCTAGCTGTTAATGTAATTCATTTGCATTACATTTGCATCTGCAGCAATATTTTATAAAAGGTATAAAAAATGGATAAAATCCTCAGCAGCATGTGATCCTTCTCAGTTCAGTATTGTTGGGTACAGAAAGTGCACCAACTCCTTGGAAGATGCTGTCTTTGGAGCATTCAGTTGTACAGCAGAATGCCACCAGATCCAGCTTTGCTCTGTAATGGTGTAATGCCCCCAGGTACACCCTCAAAGTCCTGAAAATTTCTCCTGATGGTAAAGTCAATATAAGGTCTGCAACACCACAGTCTCTACTGCACAGCTTTGGCAAAGCCTGAATTTCTTAGTCGCCTACACTCCTACAAAGTTCTTAGGCTTACTGTATGATTAGTGCATATTGTAAAATAAAATTAGAATGATCCAACTTTTTTACTCTGCTTAGCTGCTTCTGTTATTTATTTGCTGTTTGCAGAGGAAGAGAAGTCTTATGAGATTTGATGAAGCCAAGAGCAGCCAGGAGCTTTGGAGGGGTGTTGCAGAAGGTCTGAAGAAGGGAGGTTAAATTGATTTGAGGAGAGCAATTGCAATGCAGAGTATTTGTGACTTAACAGTCTTCTCTAGTTTCTCTTTCACAAACCATGATGTATCTCTTCAAATCCAGATCATATGTCATTCTCTTTAGAGAACACTGATTTTTTTAAAATTTGACTTTAGTAATAGTTGCAGTTTTGGAATAAAAGTTTTATTGAATTTGTTTTCCAAGATCATTCTGACAAATATGGAGGGGTTTTTTCCTACAGAAATAATTTTGAGGCTTTCTGATTTGGCAGCAATGGGTCACAAACTTGTTTGGCTTAGATAGAAGGAAACATCTGTTGGATTTCAGATTTGTTGAAAGTGGACTTTTTCCTGTGTAAACACCATTCCCTTTATGAACAATGAACTGCTTCACGGGAGGCAGGTTTTTAAAAGAACATGCCTTACATGTGTCCCTTATCACTGGAAACTTTCTCTATGTGGAGAGATGATTTGGGGCACTATTTGTATTGCAAAAGCTCCATCAATTCCCACTGTAGGCAGTTGCTGGTTACAAACTTGACAAAGCTTTTCCTGTGTATTTTTTTCACATTTGTTTACACAGTAGTGGGTTCTAGTGAATATTGGCTGTAGTTCCGGATGTTCAGTGGAGGTCATGTAAACACTGTGGGCAAAGCTCAGACATGCACCCATAATTGGAGAATTTTTAAGATCATCAGTAGATTTAACTTACTGTCTGGTCAGTTCTCTGCCAGAGAAACAGTCTTCTCTTTGAACCATTTCTCTGATCTGGTATTCTTTACACGACTCAAAAATAGTGCAGATGTTAGTTTTCTTTATGAAAAAGTTTCTGTTCTGTTACATTGCAAGATGTAGTAAAATGCATGGTGAAAAGTGAACATCATTTATGCATAAAAAAGTGTCTTTTTGCTCTATGCAAAATGTGTTTCACAGAATTACTCCATTCAGTATTTAGAAGGAAAAAATCCCAACATCCCTGTATACTTACTATTCTTCAGTTGTGTTTACTCTGTATTTATCCACAAATTATAAAATTTTGAGTTATTGAGCTACTGCCAGTCACAAAAGTAAGGGCAGAAAGTATTAGGGCAGGCAAGAGAAATATTTAACCAGTCTTGGTAGTTTGCCATTGTCTGTTTTGCTATGGGAAGTGGGCAAGACATATTCTTGAGGTATTTTATGTGCAGATTAGAAGAGATATTGGATAAAAAGCTGAAAGTATCTGTGTGGCAATTTGTGATCTTATGGTTTATGAATCAAAGCCTTGGCTGTTGCTAAATTTTAGGATTTGTTGCCAAAAATGCAGGCTCAAAATGTACTGTGTGCCTGTGTATGTCAGTGCAGATGATTAAAAGTTGTTTTATCAGCTGATGTAAAAGTACAGGAATTGTGTAAAGGGTGGGAGAGAAGGGTTTGTGGAAGGGCAATGTCTGCTCTCCTGCATACTCACATGGCATCACTGTGGAACATGAGTGATAATGATGCCTGCTCTGGGTAATTTCATTAGTGTTTACACTGGAAGTACTGTAGGAATATTTAGTGGAACGTGTTAGCATCTAGAAACAATTATGACAAGTTTATCCAAATAGTAGCTTTCATTTATTACTGTCAGACCCTTAGCTGTGAACTTAGAAAATATGTTCTTATATGTTTCAGGAAAATAACTGTGGTACAATTTGCACATGGATGGGAAAGTGTAGTTCTACCCTTCTGTCCCCTTACCATACTGCTGGGACAAATGCCAGCTTCTGGACTGGAGATAGTAATAATCAGCAACTTCTTGTCACTTCAGACAGAAAAGCACCTAATAAAACAAAAATAATGTTTCAAGTGGTTGCTTGCACTGCAACTGGAAAATGATACAGTACCTTTCCTTCAGAAAGCCTGTTTATTACAAGTATCTCTGTGTTGAATGTAGGGAGGAAGTATAGATCTATACTATTCTCTCAAGTTAATCTTGTTGTTTTCTTCACAAATATACCTTTCTCTGGTAAAATGAAACTTTGAGAGAATTTGGGCTTGGAGAGTCACATGGAAAGTGTGTATGGGGTTATTTTTTCCCCTTTCTGTAATACTATGCCTTTTTATTATATAGAATGAGCATAGAAGGACCTGAGAGGAGCAATAACCAGAAAGAGATTTAGTAGTTTAGGTGAAACAGGGTTTGAGTTTGATATCTCAAACTCAAACAGGGTTTGATATCTAAGGAAGTAAGTGGAAGATGTTTGGGTATTTCTGTGGATAGAACTAGGAGGAATGTATTTGTCAGAAAATAATTAATTTGCCCCAAACCATTTCTGTATGGCAATAGTGGACCAGCTGCAGTGTTTGTTCTTGGTTTAGTAGATTTAAATATAGGCAGCTAAATTAACTGCTTGATCTTTTTCTCACTTACAAAAGAGTGCAATAATAGTTAATAAATAATAGTTGCACTCTAAAGGTTTGCAAGAGAAGCCTTTGGGCCATGTTTTCAGACACCAATGAACCTGCATATCAGCACTCCCAAGTGTTTACCAGCTATAATTTACACCTGTTTTGCAATCAAGAAATAACTTTGATAGGCCTCCAAAAAACAGTAGACCAAATCAGCTGCTGCTTTATTTGAATCAATTTCATGACAAAATTTGTGATGTTTGGCAGGGGTTTGGAGACCTTGATCAGATAAGTATAATAAATTTCAGGTGCTTATTGGACCTTCTAATTTGGTGGATTGTATTGAAATCTCAGGAAAACAGGGTTTTGTATGTGTATATACACCTGAGTTCTGTGTATTTGAGACTTTTTTCCCCTCCTCCACTGTTGTGAAATGCTGACTATTCAAGACCCATCTATTATCTATTGCATGATGAAATTCAGTTGAAAATGGTAAGGGAGGGGGACAGTTTGTTTGCTACATTTCCCAGAACATCAGATATTTCTGATCAAACAGGAAAATGAGCATTTAAGTTCATCTTTGTTTTTTTCCTCAACTGTGCCCATGACTTGGGAAATAGTTGTGCTCCTTTTCTTCATGGCTGGTTGGGAAAAGCAGCTCTGGGAATAGCTTGTTCAGCTATCAATAGCAGCCAGCAGAGAACTAACTTACTGAAGGACACCCAGTCTTTGCAGAAGAGATAATCTTCCTTTAAGTGTGCTGTTGATAGAGGGATCAGATTAGTTCCTGGGATTCTGCTTTTGTGCTTCAGATAAGGCAAATCCTCACACTTGAGGCTTGTAATGCAGAACACAGCAGTACTTCATGCAGTTCAGGAGTGCTAATAACTATCCTTGGGGTCAGACTTTGGAATTTCTGAAATCTAGTATGTGTACAGGTAGTTACAGGTTATGTCAATTATATTGAGAAGGCAATTTAAAATGTCTCTTTCCTGGAGAAAGTTAGAAGCATCTTACTAGGAGAAAATGGCCTCTTATGTATGTGCAATTAATGCTTGAGCTCTTGACACACATTTCTCTCACAGCAGGCCTGCCATGCCAAATTCACTTCTGTGTATCACAGGCTTTGCACAAACTGTCAGACCCACTTGGGAGTCTTGAATCTGACTGGGAGCACTTAGAATCTGTTTGCAGATATGACAGTGTTACAAGCAGCTGTCACCATTCTGTCCCTGTTCTGCATCTGTTCTACTCTGAGTTGTGCAGGAGAGTCTCTCCTCTATTGTACTTGACTTTCATCCAGTTTTGTAGGAAAGTGTTGGGCTTGGGGATTTTCAAAGAGATATATCTCCTAAAAAATCTGATGTCCTTGATTTTATAATTGTGAATAAGAGAAGAATACACATGAGAGAGAACAGCTGAATATATTAAAAAATATGAAATAATTTAACAGCTGAAAAGAATATAGGGATTGAGACATTATCCAGTAAGATAAACTGTTCAGGAAGTTTTTATTAGAGGAGTCTTTACTTCTGTCGATCAAATAACAAGACTATCTCTTGACAAAGCTTGGCCAATGAATGAGCTTATACTAAAATAACCTGAGTATTACAAATCTCTCTAATTTACACATAACTGTCTTTTCCTAACCTCAAGATTCTTGATGTCTGTCATATACATAAATGGTGTAATTTAAAAGCTTTCTGAAAGTATAACTGCCCCTCTTACACCTACATGTCAGTATCCTAATTGTGGTGAGTTTGAAAAACTATTTTTGTGAAGTGTAGGATTGATTCAGTTTTACCCACTCGCTTTTGCATTATGAACTGCTGGATGCGAAAGTTGTTTTCTTCTATGGGGCTGAAATGGGGAAGAATATTGTTAAACAGTCACTTTGATGTTGACATCAAAAATCTCTGAAAAGCTGCTGACTTGTCAACACTTACAGATCCCATTTTACAAATTTGGATGACATCTGTCTTGAGGAGTGGGTTCTAAAAGATTGCAGTAAAATGTTGTTGTTTCTAGCTGTGTTCCTATTCCCAGCATTTGGGCATGATAAGTTGGAGTCCAGGCTGTGCAAGCCTGAACACGTGTAGCCAAATGAGAAGAAATGAAAGGGAAAATAAAACAAAAAAAAACCCAAAAACAAACAAAAAAAAACACCCCCACCCAAACAAACAAAAAAAACCCCTGTGAAGTGTATTTAGTTTTGGTTCTCCTTCTAATATCTCTAATCCCTGGTGACACAGTTAATGCAAAACCTTACATATCATTATTAATCTAATCCCTGGGGATCTTGCATAAGGCCTTAGTCCCTCCAGTGTCTGCAAGGAAATTCAGAGGTACCCAGAAGAAAAAAAAAAAAGTGCCTTTTTATACAACTGAAAAACAGGTTGTGTAATCTCATGGCAGGAGATTTGGAACTAGATGATCTTTATGGTGTCTTCCAGCCCAAACCATTCTATAGTTCTGTAGAAAGGAGGATGGGCAAAGGCATGAAGCCAGTATTTGTGAATCTGTGTGTGACAGGCAACTTGCTTACAGGATGAGTAGTGCACACAATACTCAGCAGCTTCATATGTTACACTGTACCAAAAATATGTCTGGGAAGGATAGTAACAAGGAATTTAGCTCCTTGAAGCTTATTTTTTAAATAAGGCTAGAGCTGGCCATTTATATTTTTCTTGATGGACTGGAGTGAGTGAGTTTGTAGGCAGAGATGCAGCAAACTGAAACGTGTGTTTTAATCATGCTGTATTGTAGAGAACAGGTGTCATCATTTCACAATAAATCTGAGTTTTCTATACCTCGTTATTCGTCATGAGTCTTATGTTTATACTGCTTTTAGGTCTACTTTGAATTATTTTTTTTACTCTCATTTAATACTGATAAACACATCAGAGAGTGCATGGTATCTTCTACTAAGTGACCTAGGAAGTGAGAAAATTGGTTTTATTCCAAAATAATTCTAAAGTCTATTAAACTGGAATGAGAAGTATTTAGATCCTACACTCTGTTGGCATAATCCTGTTGAACATCTTTTATAGGGTTTGTCTAAATAATGCACTGTATTGTAGATCTGAGATCCAAAAAATAAATCCATATACCCTCAGCTTCTCAGCTGATAATTAAATTTAAAATAAAAATTGAATTGTTTTTGAAGTTCTGATACCTTGGAAACAGAAGTGAAGGATGTTTTAAAACTTCAAAACTTGTTTTTCAGTCTGGGTGATCTGACCAGTGCAAGACAAGTGCTTCACTCATTTGTGGGGAGGCAAATGGGTATTTGGGGCCATCATAACTTGAATTGCATTATTTACTGTGTGCTTTGCAACTCTGAAGGATATATAAATTCCCAAGTTCCTTGAACCAGAGGCTCAGGTGCATGCAACCATTATTTCCAGATATAATATATACTCCATATGTAAAAGTAATATTCTCTTCTGTATAGTACTTTATAGTGATAAGCATGATTGCACATACATTGTAAATTTTTGTATATATTGCATTGAAGTACATCTTATTTTATACATAATTGGTATTTACATGGAGAGAGAATGAATTTTTTATTATTTTCATTCTATTAAATCATAAAATCATAGAATATCGGTTGGAAGGGACATCAAGGATCATCTGTTCCAATCTTTCTTAGCAAAAACATGGTCTAGACAAGATAGCCCAGCACTCTGTCCATCTGAATCTTAAAAGTGCCCAGCCCTGGGGAATTCACCACTTTTCTGGTGAGACTATTCTAATAGCTGCTTGTTCCCATGTGAAAACTTTTCCTTTGGTGTATAATCAGAATCTCCCCAGGAGTACCTTGTACCCATTACCACTCATCTCCTTCACGTGGTTTCTTGTAAAAAGAGAGTTTCCATGTTTTATTGTCTTTTTGGCTCTTCTCTGAACCCTCTCCAGCCTGCCCACATCTGTTTTGTGTAGCAGGAACCAAAACTGAACTCAGTATTCCAGTCATGGCCTACTGAAGTGCCAAGTAAATTGGGATGATGACTTCACTGTCTTTGCTGGTGCTGGTTGTGCAGCCCAGCATCCTGCTGATTTTCTGTGCTGCAGCAGGACAGCACTCTCTCGCTGACTTGTCTGCTAGGACCCAGGGCTCTTTCCACAGAGCTGCTCCCCAGCCAGGTAAATCCCAGTCCTGCTTAGGTAAGATGTCCTTTCTGCAGGCTAGCGTCAACATGCTTGAAGCTCTGTGTGGTAGCCTTAATGGGGTTTGTTTCTCTGGTCTCCGACATGTTTTAAATGTGCAGAGAGCATCTTTAAAGTGAAACCACTCACAGCACTGGGTTGATATCCAGAGGGGATGGGTGCACAATGCAATGTGAAAACAAAGAACAGGAAAGTAGCAGAACTCCAAGGCTCTGTGAAACAATATCAGTCTTTAAGGGTGGAAGGAGCACTGAGCAGGACTGCTGGGTTGGATGTGCTGGGCAGAGTTTGTGGCAGTCTTGCTTCTGCAGTTGGTGCCAATAAAACTGGACTAGTTGTTTTGGTTATTTTTCAGCTGACCTTGTTGACAGGAGCATTGAGAGGAGAGGTGTCAGAAATTTACTGGGGCAGAGGTTGGGGAGCTGGCATAGGATTTGGGAGGAAATGGGAAAGAAGCTGCAAGACAGGGCAAAGATTTGTTTAACAATTTTATTCCAAGTGTGTTTGATTTTGTGCTGTCCTTTCAAAGTCATGATCATCTGGAGGAAATACAGTTTCACCCTGTTTGCAGAGAAAAGAAAAAGTAGGATAAGTGTGTGTCAGTTAAAAAAAAATTGTGAAAAAAAAGTTGAAACACAACTTTATTTTTAAAAATTATTTTCCTTCCATCCACCCAAGAAACTTTTAAATACCTTAATCTTTTAAGGATTTTTCAGTAACATAAAGAGGTTGGAGCCTTTTTTGAATGCAGATACTTGTGAAAAGTATCTGTTCATGTATATAAAGTGTGGACCAACTATGAGAGACAAAGTGATAAGGAAAATGTTCTTCCAATCACCAGAATTGTACATACACTGAACTTTAATTCAATTTTTCTGTTTTACAAAAAAAAGTTTTGAAGTAAGACCTCGGTGTCAGGGTTTTTTTTCAGTGTTTTCATTTTTTTTTTCTTTATTGTGTTTCTTAAGCAGAGGCATGGGAGGCCGTTTGTGATAAGCAAAGTACTTCTTGCAGGACAATATATTTCCTGAAGAATGTGTCTGTTTGTTCTCTATGTGCCTTTCCTGGGTGGCCTAGAATAGCTGATTTCTGTTATCTCCAGTGCAGTAGCTATGGTTTTCCACAAGACTACAAACCAGCTCTGTGGTCTTGCCTGCCCTGGAAGATACTTTCAGTGCTGATAGCAGGAGCCAGGAATGTGGCATGACTCTGGAGGAAGGCAGGAACTCCTTGCATGGGACCTTTTGGAGCACCATGACCTGTGTATGTGCACTTCTCTTGAGCCTGTGAACTTGCAGAAAATGGGCACTTGCCCAGAAATGCAACCACTTTACAAATCAGCTTCACTGTACATCTGAAAGGGGGAACAAAGATGGAATTAATTTCCTTGAATGTGTATCACAGGGGAAGGTGTTTGAGTTTTTTGTGGCATCACTGAATGCTTTAAAATTCTTTGAAGGTGGCTTGAGTCAGCATTTCTTCTGTTTCCTATGCTGTGTGTCAGAGGAAATGAATGGGACTGTTCTCACCCTTGCTTTATTATTCAATAACAGGGGTCTCTCAACAGAGCAGAAGATCAGTGAGTAATAAGCCTTATGGAAGGATTTTTTTTTTCCTTTTTACATTATGTATAACCTTTGAAACTCATTCCACAAAAGCACAAGGAACAAAGTTTAACGGGAATCCAGAGGCTGTTAAATAAATGTGCAGATGGTGGCACCATCCACAGTTACTACAGGGAGAGTAATTGTATTTCTAATCATCAGCTGCTCACTTAGCAGGTGAATACAGCATTTCACAGCTTCTTGTCCTCTGTGGCCTCACCAACTCCCCCCTGAATAGTACATCTAGCACTGCTGCGTGTGCTGGAGTCTAAGCCTGGCAAAAACATTCACAGTACATATTTCGACTTGTTCAGGATCCTTCTGCAGTCCAAGAAAGGAAGCCTTTAATTAGTCACAGAACCATAAAGTTTGGAAAAGACCTCTTAGATCATCAAGGTCAACCATTAACCCAGCACTGCCAAGTTAATTTTTGCACTTTTCTCCATCTTTGTATGTTGGAATTGTTGTGAACATGTTTTTTTACAGGTCGTTACTATCCATACTTATTTTCTAAATCTTATCAGTTGTTTTCAGCCACCTCTATCTACTTGTGTTTCCCCACCGAGCTTCATCTATTTCTTCTTGCTTTTTTTCCCTCTTGAGAAGATTCTGACGGGTCCTTGTGTAACTTCCCTAACAACTTTTCTTTGCTACTTCTATTTTAACTGACTTTGGAAGGACAGAAGGTAAGAAAAATATTTTGTGAAAAATAATGAACATTTGGGTTTAAGGAGGGGGGAATCATCTTTTATGATCAGATACTTTTGGTATTACTAAAGACCTCAATGTCCTGAAGACCAATAATACTGAGGCTTTTAAAATCAGCATAAATCACCAGCTGTGGATTTATTCTTCAAATTCAGTGCAATTTAAGAGAAGTTTAGATAGATAGACTTTGCATTGTGTGGAAAGCTTTTGAAAGACTAAGTTGAATTTTCTTCCTCAAGCTAGTAACTTGCTGTGTTTCCTTTACCTGGTCTTTGGTTCTGCCCAATAATCTTTTTGTGAGTTATCTTTTGGAAGAAAAATAGACTATCTTGCTCATTCAGCATTTTAATTGGGTTTTGCTTTCCAAGTTTCTCTTCTCATAGCTGAGTAGTTCACACTGAATCATTTGGTATCATGGAATTCCATGCTTACAGGTGAAACCAAAAAGCCTCTAAATCCATTTTACTGGCTTTTTGGGCTTTGACTGTTTGCTTGTTTTAGGTAGAATAATTAGGGGGGCTTTCCCCCTCCCCGCCCCTTTTTTTTTTTCCAAGAGTAATAGCATGGGAGCAATTTGCTCTTCTGTAGCTGGTGTAAAGGAGCTGTTAGCTGAGTTTGTCACTCCAAGCTGGTCAGGAAATTCTTTCCGGTGTGTCCAGATGCTTCCTGTGCACAAGGCTGCTGTCATGCTTGGCACATGATTGAAAAAAAAAAAATCACACTGAGGCTACTTTTTATTTTGCTTTTAACCAGGTCCTTTGGCACCATGGAGGGAGGACAGTTTATCTGGTTGGACAGTGACACTGCGCTTGGGGTTGTTTGGAAGAATAAAAAGGAACCATGTGAAATTTTTATTTGCGTATTTATTTTTAAAGTCTTACACTAATTCATATTCTGCACATGTCAGGTTCTACATTGTTAAAAAAATAGTTATGGCAGCTGATACTTGTAGCAGTGCTGCATTTCAGCAGAGGAGATTTTGGCATCTTTGCATTCCAGGGGGTATTAGAGCTGATCACAATGCATCCTCTGACCTCTTTGTGGGTTGTGTCATTCTTTTCTGCATGGGAAATGTGTAAGCTGTAGGTTCTGGTTGTTCCTGTAAAACCTGTGAGCTGCTGGAGAGGAAAGGAAATAATCATACACTTGCTACCTTTGGACAGGTCTCACCTGGACTCCCTGGCACCACACTAATGAGATGCCCAGATAAACTTGATTCCCTCAAGAATAAAGGCACTTTCCTACATTTTCTCCTTATGTGCTTTCAATACAATGTTGGGAATCCCATCCTCTGTGTCTGCCCAGGTTGAAACTGTGTGTCATCAGACCCCGCAGGCCCAGACGAGGATGTGGAAAGAGGAGAATACAAGAGGAAACAAACACCAGGAGGAAATTTCTTTACATACAACTCATTTTGACAGGAAATGCTCTGCTTCTTTCAGCAGAACTTTGTAACTATTTTCAAGATACTAATTTCATTTTATTCCAATTTTGCATTTATTTCTTGCTACTGAGAATCCAGTTTCTTCTCTCCTATGAGGTAGATGAGTGTTTTGGTCTTTGAAAAGTTTGCTTCATCGTCAGCTTAGAGTCACAAGCAGATCTTTAATGCACATTAAAGATGCTATAAATTCTGCTGGATGGTACATTTAAAACTGAAGGAACCCTCAGTTCTGGAGGTGCCCACTGAACATGCTTCTGCAAACTGGTTGTGCAAGACCTGGCCTGGCCTGTAAGTCACTGCATTGTGTAACCCATAAGCAGCTCCAGGGATTTCAGAGTATCACCTCTTTGAGATGGACCAGAATCTGGCCACTGCACACATTGTGTGGTGCAACCTGCTGAATTAGGGAAGGGATGGAAAATGCCCATTTTCCGCTAAGAAAATGGAAATTCAGAGGAAGATAATGAATTGGACTTTCTCGAAAAATACATTTCAAGCAGTTTAGTTAGGTGTCTGAAACATAAAACATGTAAATGAAGAGGATTAGGAAATCTTCCAACTTTGATCTTGCTAAAGGTTTACTGGGTTTTAATTGCTCCCAGGTTTCAGACAATGGCGTTTGAAACAATTAAAGATGCAAACCTAACATGACAAGATTATAGGAGATTTTTACCATTGTGGCAGCCACTATCTAGATTTATAGCATAGCGTGGTTTCTGCAAGGAAAAATGCGCAGGAAGGTGGAGAAGGGGGACACATGCTGTGTTGTACCTTGTGCCTGCATGATGAGCACTCAGGAGGCATCCTCAGGTCTTCTGTCATAGTTTCAAGCTGTCTGGGATTCATGCTGAGTTCTGTGGATAAGCTGTCCAGCCTGGCTATAAAATATTTTGCCTGGTTTTGGGTAGATCTGTGTTTGTGGTGTGCAGAGTTTTCTGCTGATGGATTTAGTCAGGAGAAACTGAATAAAGAGTGGGTATGTGGACATGGCTGGTAGATCTGGGGGCTGAACCTGCTCCCTCTCCTACCACTACAGTGAACACTGTAATTAGATTGTCTGTGATGGAAGGTGGGAAAAATCTCCAGCAGAGACTTTCCATTTCCTGAAGAGAGATGAAGCAGCACATGTGAAGGGTGGTGATCTCTGACAGTGGCTACCATCATCTCCTTTCCTGTCATTTGAATGAAGACCCTGGTAGTGCTTGAAAGAAAAAATTGCTGATGTTTTAATATAATTTTCCCTTTTATTCAATGGGTAGTTGTGAGCTGTATTCTGTAAATGCCTACACATGCTGAATGATCTAATTTTCCATGTGGGAGTACAGAATAAACTTCAGAACACAAAAGGCTGCATGGAAAGGTGGCATTAATTATACAAAATTACCATCAGAAGGCAGATTATTATACAGAACATTCTTTTTAACATTATGAAGCAGCTTTTAATTTAATATTAAGTTTGAACTGACAACACTCAAAAATAATCACAAAGCTTTGGAGTTTAATTTCTTATAAGGGAGTATCCTTAAAGGTAGTTGTTGAAGCATACTAACTGAGTTTGGGGGGAAAGAAAATTTAAATATAAGTTCTGCTGCATAAAAATAAAGGGACTAATTGAAATCATTAATTCCTGCTCATAACAGTGCTTGGTGAGAAAAGGTGAAATGTAACAATACCCAAGTTCTTCTCTGTGTCCCAAACATCCACGAGCTGTAAAATATGAGAGCAGCCTTGCAGAGAACAACACTGCAGCTGAGGGTACTGGTGGATGAAAAGTTGGACATGACCTGGCAAATGTGCACTCATAGCCCGGAAAGCCAGAAGTATCCTGGGCTGCACAGAAAGCAGTGTGGCTAGCAGGTCAAGGGAGGTGATTGTCCCCCTCTGCTCTGCCCTTGTGAGACCACACCTGCAGTGCTGCATCCAGCTCTGGGGTCCTCAGCACAGGAAAGATGTGAGTCTGTTGGAGGGAGTTCATAGGAGAGTCATAAAGATGACCAGAAGGATGGAGCACCTCTCCTGTGGGGAAAGGCTGAGAGGGATGGTGTTGTTCAGCCTGGAGAAGACTCCAAAGAGACCTTATTGCAATTTTTGCATTTCAGTACCTTAAGGCAGCTCATAAGAAAGGTGGGGACAAGCTCTTTAGCAAGGGCTGTAGTGATAGGACAGGGAGTAATGATTTTAAATTAAAAGAGGGTAGATTCAGATAAGATGCAAGGAAAACATGTTTTACGATCAAGGTGTTGAAGCCCTGGAACAGGTTGCTCAGAGAGGTGGTAGATGTCTCTTCCATGGAAACATTCAAGGTGAGGTGAGACAGACATCTGATCTGGTTGAAGGAGTCCATGCTCAGCACAGGAACAGATGAACTAGATGACACTTAAAGGTCAAGCCAAAACATTCTATGATTCTACATAGTTAATTTCATAGGCATGCAAATGTAAACAGAAGGTTTCAAAGAAGAGGATTGTCATTTATTTGATGTGTTGTTTAAAAAGAAGTAAGATTAGGCAGCAAATAAGAGGAGAAATCAACACATAACATGAGCACTGATTTGTCTGTGGCTAAAGTTGTAAAATGTGAAATAGACAGTGATGAGGTAAGACTTGTGTTTTGCAATTATCCCTGGCTTTGGAGCTGCACAAGCCCTTACATGTTTTTTTATCTCTAATTATGCCAACTTATTTTAAAAGGAAAAAACAAAAAAACCAACCTGCTCCAAGAGCTACATTTACAAGGTTATTACAGTGAGATGAAAACTCTCACATGATCATAATTCTTTTTGCTTGTATCTGGAGGCCACCAGTGTAACCAGGACCATGATGCTGGGTGGATGGTGGGTGCCCACCTGGAGCCAGGCTTCACAGCTGGGAGCTGAAATGCAGATATGCAAAGTCTGTAGCAGAGCCAGAAAATGAACCCTAAATTTGGGAGACTGAGTAGCTGTGATGGATGTGGGAGACAGGAGATTTCTGATCAGGATGGTTTATGCTTGCTCTCAGAAAACCTTGATGGACTTACTATAGCCCAAGGCTTGAAAGATCCCAACAGATGAACCCTGTGGAGAAGTGTTTATCTCCAGCACCCGTCAACGTCCCTGCTCAGCTTCCAACCACCCTTCCCATTCTTGTCTGTGATGTTTTTGAATCAAGGTTGATTAGGGTTTTTTTTTTTGTTGTGAGAGTGGTAAATTTCAGGAAAAAAAGGGGAAATGTTTTAAAAACACAGTAGAAAATGTTCTTGCTGTTTAGGTATCAGGCTGTGAAACCTCTTGGCAGGGGTAGTTTTATTTCAGCTGACTCTGGAGAATCTGAAGAATGCCACAAATGTATTTTTAATGGTCAGCTGCCATTTTAATCATAAGTAACAAATTGCAACCAACCAGGGCATCATTTAGAGTGAAAAATATCTCAATAATATGAAGTCATTCTAAAGCACAGGGTCAGATGAAAATATCCACATTCAACATAGGCTTTGAGCTCACCATGTTTGTGCAGCTGGTCAATAAAAAGCGCAATAAAAACATTGCCCTTCTTTTTTTGTGTGTGAGATGTGTGTCATCTGCAAAGGATGAAACTGGAGGAATTATAGTCAAGACTGTTTTTAAGTTGATCCTCTGTTAAAACCATGTGTCAACATGTATCTTCTTCTTGTAACCCTATTTTTAATACTCGGGCTGCTGGCTGAGACTTGGATAACTGAATAGAGCGTCCCTTTTGCTTGCCTGTGTCTTTTTAGCTGCCATGGGGCAAATATCACCTTTCTTTAAATAATTTCTGTGCAATAAAAGGGCTGAGTGCTAGTTATTGGGTTCTGGCTCTAGTGAACATCACTGAGAATTGGGGACGTATTTGCAATTTTAGTTTTTTGAAAACTGAGATTGTAATGAGAGAAAGGAAATTATGTGATAAATATGCTTCCTCTTTGTTCGCCTCCTTAGAGCATCTTTCCTTGTTGGTTTCTAATAAAGCCTTCGAGCTACCAGAAGCCATGTAACCCGATCAGTCCGTCTGTCCGGGGTGTGTCCCTGTCTCCCAGGATGATTGCACTGTTGTAATGCAGAGCAGGGGAATGACAAGACAGGTGGCAAGTACTGCTTGCAGTGACTTTAAAGGCAGCATCCTCACTGACTTTAATCAGCCCTGGATTAAAGGGCAGGAGACGTTTAATGCAACTTCTCTGTAACCAAGGGAAGCTCCCTGAACCACTCATGGAGATGTCACCCAGGGGATGGGCAGATGTCACCAAGCCCCTTTCTTGTCCAGAACAGAACAATTTTTAAAGCTTTGGCAGGGGGATGCCTTTGATGAAATAACACTAATGCTACCTGGCTTGCAGCAATGGTCTTTGGAAGCAAGGGGGGTGCTGAGAGCTGCTTTTATGAAGCCATGATGTGGTTTGAGTCAGTTTCCTAAAAAAAACTCTTACTTTATTAAGTTCTTAGTTTCCTTTAATACTTTGGGATATTTTGAAGCTTAGCCAGATTAATTTGTGGTCCTAAAGATAACCAGTTCCTGAGTGTTTGAGAAAGTCCTTAATGGGAAAGAGGAGAGAGACAAGAATGTGTGCCACCAAGAAAAGCGATCTGGTGTGAGCTGAAGCTGTCCACTCCCTTTGCCCAGCTGGGGCATTTAGCTGCATTTAGAGCTGCTTACCTTGTACACCCCAGCCTTTTTCCTGGCTGCAGCCCGAGGGCCTGGAGTGGGGAGCTGGTGGTGCAAAGCCTGAGCACAGAACAAGGGGAGCGGAAAGCTCAGACTGGATTTACTTCTGCATGATGGCAAAAAATACCACAATCTAATTATTTTTTGTTTGCTGGGTTACCAGGCAGAGTAGTGATCATCACTGATGCCATAAATATTTATAGAGAAAAAATTCCATTCCATCTTCCACATTCACTGAGGTATTTTTCCTCACTGTTTCTCTGTTTGTTGTCAGGTTACCCACCTGATTTATTTTTCATCACTCTACGTGTGTGGGCTAATGCAACGTTGAATATATTCAAGTATCTGTGAGAAGAATTATTGTGCTGGTTTTGAAGAGTGCTTTTTTACTGTATATTTGGTATGCTGGTATTTGAGTGTTTCTGTATTGCTTTGAGATGGTACATTATTATTGCTGAGTGGTTTTTTTTCTTTTGGAAAATATTATCAAAGTTTTCACTTGTTTGGTTTTTCCAAGAAAATCTTTATAAATCCATTTTCAGTAGCTGTGCTTTGCATATTCATGCATTTATACATATTTTACAGCCTAAATATATTGAAGAAAAATCAGGGGTCAAGCAGAAGCTCACAGATCCAATTAATGAGTTCTAGTAAATGCCCTTAAATCCTTTGTGCATTGGGAGTGGGACACAGAGACACCTCTCCTGACACTCATTTTCACTTACTCCTTCAATATTTAATTAGCATGGCTTACTCATTGTAATTCTCAGTGAGTTTTAAAAATATTTAACTTGAAACTAATTAGACCAATTCGCTGACTATTAATTACCCAAACCTGCAGATGTAGGAATGGTAGGAGATCAGTCCGTGTGAAGACAATGGGTGCAGTTTCATATCTAGGCTGAATCTCAGGTGTGGCTGAACAGACTTCGGCAAATCTCTCCAGCTTTCTCTGTATCCCTTTTGTCCTTTGAAAGAGGGAGGAGGGGAGTGGCATAACAAACTCAATGTTGTGCTTGGCGTTTGTCCTGTGAGGAGAACCAGGTCAGCACCGAGCAGTGGTGTTCAGACTGAAACATGAGTCAGAGTGGCGAGACGTGTTGCCGGTGTGGAGATGTGCATACCACGTGTGTGTGTCTTATGGTACATGCATGTTTGTGTGTGCATGTGCATGTGTGACACCCCACAGAGTCACAGAATGTCTCTCGTCAGAAGAGACCCACAGGTATCACAGGGTTCAGCTCCCTGCTCCTCTCAGGACTATACAGCTAAACCACAAAACTAAGAACATCATCCAGACATATGTATCTTCCAGTCTTTAAATTAATGGACAATCTTTATTTTGATGTAATTTTAAAGGGTGAAATAATTGTACTGCTTGTGGAGCATCCTATTTTTCTGAGGCTCTTTCCTGACTGGATTTACAGATATGGGAGTCTGTGCAGGAGGTCTCATTTTTCAGAGGTTCAATGTCCTGAAGTAAACTTACTGTTAGTTGGAGATGCTCTTTTGTTAATCAGCAAGTGAAATTTCAGTGAAGCATTACAAACTCTTAAGTTTTCCATTCCTGCTTCTGGGCAGATGGCCATTACTGTAAGCTTGCAATAAGTGTGTCATACTGAAATTTGCAAACTTGCCCGTTTGATTGAAGTGAGGAAGCTTGCTCATGCTTTGTAACTCTTGAGGTTTTGTATAAACATTTCTTAAGCAATCTCAAGTTGTCATAAGGAACATACACCTGAGTCTCTTTGTTACTTCAGTAAAGACACAGAGGCTTAGATCTCACTCTTAGAAGAAAAAAAAGGAAAATTGTGCATCTTTTTTTTTCACATTTTCCAAAACAGTGCTGTCCATTTCTTCTGCTGGTACCATGGTTCTCACCTGAGACTTTAGTTTTGCATCTTGCTGAGTGGTTGGATGTGACTTTGCAGGCATGGAAGCATTGCTGCGGTGCAAATCCTGCCCAGCCAGTTGTTTTCCCACAGACCTGCAACTCTGCCAGGCAGCAAAAGGTGTGGATGGCAGAGCAGAGAGCCTATCTGAGAAACCACCACGCAGCTGTGGGGCCTGGTCATGCAGCAAAGTGGGAACTAGACTTTTCTGTCCATCATTTGTTCAAATGGCAGCATGAACCCTGCTTCTGCCTGATTCAAGTCAGTACAGCAGTAATTGATAGGAAAATACGAGCAAGATTTATTTCTGTGTGTTTATAACTGTTCCTGATGCGAAGGCAATAGGTATTCCAAATGAGTTGCTTCAGGTGCCTTGCATTTTCAGAGACCCTTGGCTGCTATAAATTGCAGTCATGTACTGTGACTTGCAGCATTTGTTCTTCACACTGACATCAAGACTGTGCCTGCTTTCATGATTGTCTCCCAACCTCCCATTGCAGGAGGGAATGAAAGTAGCAGTACTGTCTCCTGAAACACATGAAATGTAATTTTTTTTCATGAGAATATTCATGAGGAGCTGCAGACTGAAAGACTTGAGTCTGTAGTGGTAAGGGTGACTGCAGTTTCTGTCACCCTTCATATTTGGATGACTGTAACATGACTTACTCAGGGTAAAATTGGAACTCAATGCACTTGGTTGCTCCAAAACCCAAGTAGTAATTAGGAATATTCTTAAGTAAGGTGTCTTTTACTCTGTTATCTATAGTTAATGCACTATTGGCTAGTAAAGCTGTGGTTAATTTGTTTAAAACTGTAAAATCAACAGAGTCCTTTTCCTGGCATGTGCCATATCTAGTGGCAGTAATAAAAAATAATAAAATTAGATCTGTTTTCATTTTTTTAGCCCACCTTAGTTTCCTCTGACTTTTTGTTTTTCCCAAATACAAAATACTGAAAAATTACCATTTTATATGCTGCTAGAGACATGTTTTTTATCTAGTTTAATTTGGTCTGTGATCTTGATTTATTTTCTTTACCCATCTGTTTATCAGCCAGAAAGACATTTTTGAGAGATCTTCTTGTATGACTGTCGGCATAACTTCACTGTGGTGCTGGACTGCTTCTGCCAGTAAAAGACCTAAGTTCAGTAAGTAGCACTGAACCATGTTCTGCTCTCAGAATTTTGCAGTTATCCTTTATGTTTGAGCCAAATTTGATCCCATTCTTTATTTTAAAAATTTATTTTATTTTTTTCTCTTTGCTACAAGGCTGCTTTTCTTTCTGCATCTGTTTACCAGTTGTGTTGCAGAGGTCATCACTGTAATTACCAGTGTAAGTTCAAAAAAGAGGGAATCAATCTTTTCAGGGAATTTTCGTCTCCAACTCTTAGGACAAAAACTAAATTAACTGCATATTTTACTAACACTGAGGACAGATTTGGAATGGAAGCTACTAGCTGGGCATGTCGTGGCCTGAAAGTTTTTGGCAAACTAATGAGGTCAAGGAAGAAATTAAGAAAGCTCAAAGTATTGATCTGTAGGAGCAATTTAAGAGCTTTCTTGTTGAGCTATGGAGTGATTAGAGTCATGTGATTGCAATGTAAGTGTCTGGATTAAAAAAGGAAATGAGGACCTGTTTAGGACAGTGGAAGAAAATGAGAAATATAGACTGGAAAACTGCCAGCAAATGAGGTGCTGAGATTATCACTTTTCACCAAAAGTTGGAAACCTTACTGGTGAACACGTGCCAGTTGTATTGGTGGGGACTCAGTCTTCTAGTACTTTCCGTAGAGGTTCTTGGCTTTCTTTCTCATGTCCTCAAGTCTTTAATCATCATTAAGAGCATCTTTATAATTAAGACAGATATAAATAAGTCTCTTCTCCGTGAACAGTGCAAGAGTATGAATAATGAAAAAAATATCAGGTTGGTATTGCTAATAGACAGTTTGTCTTCAGAATCTCCATACATTTGTTAAGAAAAAAAGTGTTTATTAAACCATTTCAAGCACATTTATAAGTTTGTTGTCTATTAGCAAACAGGCAAAAAGACCATTTCTGACTGTTAATTATTTGCTATACACATTTCCATCACATATATATTTATTTTATAAAAAAGTTTTTCTCTGTTTCTGTGTAAAATAAACCTGGCCTGTGTCATCACTGAAAGTAGTGAAAAATGTTAAGTCATTCATCATGCTAATGAGAAAATAATCTCAACTGTAAACAGAAAAAGATAAGAAAGAAAACCATCAGTCCTCAGTTTTCAGGCTGCTCCCTCTAGAAAGCTTGTTAAGTCACATTGAAGTTAGAAAGTGTATGCCATGGAAAGACTTCTAAAGCAAATTTTGGGGAACAAACCTCCTAAATTAGTGATTTTCTTCATGTCTTTTGTTATTCTGTCATGTAAAAGACCCAGATAGAGTATTAAACAGATAAATATGAAACTTCTATGTAGATTTTGGGTATGAGACAGCAGGCTTTTCATACACATCTAGTTTGATTTTGCATTATTCAGACAGCCCTATTTGGATTAGCGACGTTTATTAAAGAGTGTGTAGAGTGGCCATTAGAATTAGGATAAAGGGAGCTTTAAAGTGGAAGCATACTTTAATGCCATGAAAGTTCTTAAAGAGCTGGTGTAAATTTTACAAATTGATTTTTAAAAGCATCCTTCTAATAATTAAAAGTGGGGACCCACTGTGTTGTTCAGGGAGGTAGCATAACCAGTGAAGTACACTTTGGTGTAATTTAAAACAATCTGCCGCTTTTTAGTACTGGTTATTTCATAACTCTTCTGTTGCTTCAGGCAGTTGTGATTGTGTGGCTGAGGGACGGGGAAACAAACATCCAGAGACATGTTATGCTTGGGCTGGAATAGCAGCAGGGCTGCTTGCAGGACCACAGTGTGACGGCCGTGGCTGTTCCAGGAGTCAGAAATTCTTCTCCTGCTGGTTTCTGTTTGCAGATGGGGCAGCAGTTCATACTTAGAGATACTCTGTGATCTTCAAATAAGTCTTCACTGTGGGATTAAGGAAAATGTGAGTCCCAGCTGGTAAAAGTCCCAAACCTTTACCATTACCTGTTTGGGGCTGCAGTCTCTATAGATCTGTGAGCCCTCAGCCAGTTGTTAGATTTCCCCTGTACATGCCCATTTCCATGGAGGCCACTCTTATACCAGACAAGATTATGGGATGGCAATAAAAAAACCTTAGTCTGCTAAAGCTGAGTTCCTCTGAGTGGTGGAGCTGGGTTGTTTCTCCAGTCTCCACCTACCTCCAAAGAAGCTTTTTCTTACTGTTTGCTTTTTCCAGGAGGAATCTCCAGTTAAAGCACATACCAAGCTGGTTGTGAGGATTCATATTTCCTTCCACCTCTTGCTTCATTGAATTAGGTTTAAAAATAAAATACCTTTATTCTTAAACTTCCTTCTCCTTTGTTTTTTGCCGTGGTGAGCATCACTCTCCTCAGATGTCTGCCTTCCTTTCCATGGGCTTCCCAGAAACTGTTCCTCTATTGTGTTTCTTGTTAATTAATTGTACTATTCTCAGCTTCAGGATTTCTTTTTTTCTCTCCTTTGGCTTTTTCAAGACTGTGATAAAATCCCATAACTTGTGTATCAAGAGACTTACTCATTATACTTGTGTTAGTTATCTTGCAGCATCTACTTTATCATAGAGATGAAAAACATCACAATAGTAAATTGCAGACAATGCACAATTTCTGAATTACTTTGTCCTTGTATGCCGTCCTCCTCCATGTATTTTGCTAGTTTTGTAAATCCCATTGTCATCTTTAAGGGGAAAAATATTTTCATCTTTTCAGTAAGTAGTAAGGCATTTTAAAAGAAAGTTCATAGTACAATACCAGGGCTTTATTGCCTCACTGGCCGTTTATTTTGAAGACAAATAAAATGCTTCTGTGCTTATTCAAGAAGATAAAATGAAGGTAGATGAATGGATAAATGAAAGATAAGAAGTACAACTGTTTGGCCTGTCTCTTCCTTAGCAGGAAGGACCTGATAGTAAGTAGTCTTTGTATCTCTAAGTGAAATCTGACCATCAAGAATTGGGGAGGCAGCAAGGCAGTGTGGGGATCTGAGGGCTTTTTGCTTAGCAATTGGCAGAGCACAGTGCTGTAGCTGCTGTTGACAGCAATTGAGAAACTTAGCTAGAGGTCAGATTTAAAAAAAAAAATAAAGTGAGTCAACAGGGAAACATTAGGAATAATTAAATTCCAATATGGTTAGTTTTTATATAACCTTGTTGCAGCACATTTTCCATTGCTGGCAGGCTAAACAAAGAGGTCTCCTGATCCAGATGTAAAATCTGTGTGAATTTGGATTGGATTCTTCCATCTTTTCTGTGTTTGTAATCAACAAAACAACCAGATCAAAAATGCCCATCATCTTGCTAAGATATTCCAAAAACATCCTGAATGTGGGATAAGATAAATCTTCATTTAGCATAAGAAACAGGGCTGAGTGCACATTGTGCACAAAGCCACATTTGCACTGATAAAGACCCTTCATTGAGGAAGAAATTAGGGAGCAGTTTCACCCCAGGTTAGAAGGGAAAACACAAACCAGAGAATGGAATTTGTCTGAAGACACATCTTACCTCTGGAAAGCTGGCATGGAAGGATACACTGAGAGATGGAAAACAAACAAAAATCATATTATGGTTTGTTGTTTGACTACTCAAGCATATTAATCTTAAAACAAGAGTAACCAGTTTATTATATCTCTGTGTTTCAGTGCAGTAAAATTTGGTAGGTCTTTCTTTTGCTTAAAGTTTTAGCCTAAACTTTTCTAGAATCTGACAGGCTGCACACATCTTTTCAACTGCAGGGCAAGATTAAACAGAATTCCAACACCACTAATCACTCCAACATAAAGTCAGGAGCAAGAGTGAATTGCAATTAAATTTCAAGTGGGGGACATTTTCCAGTGGTAAAACATTAGTGTGGGTGACCTTAGTCTGCAGCAGCAGAGCTTCCAAACAGCAGTTTTTCCCTAAAATGGTAAAAGGCTGGGGTTTCTTTTGTGGATTTTTTTTTGTTGTTTCTTTCCATGACAACACTTCTAACACATAAGAAAAATCTGTGCAGCAGGAATATGTATCTAGTCTTTCATGTAAACCTCCTTAAAATGCAGAGTAGTGACATGATTTGGTTTGAAAATATAATTGCTAAGGTCAGTCTTTTAGCATGCTATTTAGGTGAATTTGTATTTGCTGCATTTTTCATGTTTTGCTTTACTTAATTGCTCTTAGTCCATACTTTATCAGTGCTCCTCTAAAATTTAGAAAACAGGATAAGCAACAATGTGAGATGGATTTCAAACAAGAAAAGATTCTTTACTGACGCTTGTTAGTGTAAGAAAGACAGAAGCTCAGTCATTACCGTTATACCATGTTTGCACAAATGAGAACAAAGTAAATAAGCTCGTTTTTTTCCTTTGCTTCTGTGTCGGAGGTTTTTTTTTGAGATAGAAGATACACATTTATTCATGTTTTACTTGTTTTATGTCACCTGACTTGAAGTGATGAAACTGTAGCCTAGAAGATGCTGTGGTCTTTTTCCAGACAGAAAAAGCTTATCTCACTTCCACTTCCTTTTGTTTGTTTGTTTGTTTGGGTTTTTGTTTGTTTGTTTGTTTGCTTTGTTTTGTTTTAATGAAAATATAATTCCAGTTTTACAAGTGAGGAATTGTTCATGTAAGTTTTCATTGTTTCAATGACTGAACAATGTGCTTTCCTCAACTATTTTAAACATAGGGTGAGGGTTGAGCATAAATTGATGTTTTTGCTGTGGGCTTTCTCATTCTTTATGGTTCTGTATAATGATGTAGTTGGGAAAAGGGAAGCACAGTCACTGCTGCTTTTCTCACCATTAATTTGCTGTTGCCAGATTCACTCCGTTTGGGACTATCTGGTGTTGAGAGATACTATGCACTGGATTAATCATGAGTTACCAAATAGTTGTAGTTCTTAAGGAGGAAAAGTATTATTATAATGCAGCACTGAAAGGATGTGCAGTATGCTCAGCATCACAAAGCTTGTAAGTTGTAATACATTTATTATCATTTTTTTAGAGACATTGCAGAAGCTTCAGAATGGGTCATGTTACAGATGTTTATTTATCACTTGGTTTCTTTAGCATCTAGCTTTGCACTTTGATCATGCTAACATTATTGAAAAAGCTGCTTCACATCCTGAACAGCTGACCTGGCTCTTTATAAAGAGCAGTTTATACAGACAGTCTGAGTTAGGGTGGGGTTGGTATCTCCACCAGAGTAAGGGTACTCAGAGATGTTGACCGTGCTACATTTTTGCATGACTGCGAGATACAAAATGTGTGTTGGAAATGCACTTTAAGCCAGAACCATTCCACGGCAGGCATCTGCTGCCTCTGCTGTGCAGCATGGAAAGCCCACAGTGTCTCAGCTGTCGCTGAACTCCAAGAGTCCAGCAGCAATGTTGCTCTTTGTGTGTCATCAGAATGATCCCTGCAGTCCCAGCCACCTCCCGTGCCACATGCTACCCACAAACGAAGAAAGAAATTTAGCCCAGCCCCTCTTTAGGGTGCCTCTGAAACACTGGAAAGCTTATCAGCAAGCTCTTTGGAAATGTTGTTTAAGAGTAAGAAGGAGATGGTGGAAAATATTTCTCTCTCGGAATAGAAATGTCCAGGAGACCACAAAAAACAAAGGATTCATCAGCAATCTTACTTAGAGTGGCTGCACAGTGAGATGTCTAACTGTGATAAAAGGTGTCTGGTAATAAAATCCTCTTCGAGTTCCCTTTCTCACAGGCCTGTGCTGCCCACTGGGGTCTCATGGCCACAGAAGCCTGTGGTGATAGATGGACACATGAAATTAGGCAAATAGTTTGTGGCTATTGAGTGTCCTTCTAAAACAGTGCCTCTTATGAGGCGCTCAAAAACATGGCAAAGAGCCTTAATATATTAAAATATTCCTCTAACTGTGTGGTTTGTTTCTGGAGATTCTTACACTACTTGCCAATAAATTGCATGAGGTTTTTTTTAATTTCAGATGTTTCAGTTACTCATTTAGAAACAGTACACACAACACTGTAATAAACACCTGGTGTCTGACGAATGGCTGCAAGTGCTTTAAAAATTCTTTGCAATTAGATGGATCTAATGGAACAAGACCAATTTAAAAAAATTAGCAGTAATATGTAGTTTTGACAAAAGCTTTTTCCTGCATGTAAAGACTACTTTTCCCTCCCTATCATCCCCACTTTTTTGTCTACATGTAGATGTGTGGGAGAGATAGGGGAAGCATGATAACTGGAAAAGTCTGTGTCCATGGGAAGGGAAGTGGAAGGTGGAGGGGAACTCCAGCCTCCCTTCTTTCTTGGGGTGTTTTTCGGTTTTGGTTTTGTTTGGGTATTTGTTTGTTTCTTCTTTTTTGTTTGGTTTGGGGTTTTTTGTGGGTTTTTTTGGGTTTTTTTTGGTTTGTTTTTATTTTTTGACATCCCATAACTATAGAATATGTGTGTTGATTTAATATAATTTGCCTTTCAGAATTTCTTGGAGAATACAGTGAAATTTAATTCCTTTACAAATTCACTATGTGACCACTTATTCATTATTGCTCTGAAAAACACAATTATTGCTATATAACTGATATTTTGAGAACAAGAAATTGAAATAAAATTTGTTGTATAGCTACTTATGAAAAAGTAAATTACTGAGCTGAGTAGTGAGACCTTCTTGGATTCCTGAATGGTCTATAAATAACAGGTAATATTCACATCTAGGGGAGGTCTAACTTTAGTCTTAAGTGTGTAGATAGCAAGTGATGCAAATACATCCTTACTGTAGACTTTAATTTGCTATGGCTAAATCTATTTTCTATTTCTGTTGTAAAGAATTACAGCTAAACTGTATAGTAAAAAGGGTACTTATACTACCAGGTGCATGAATTCTTAGGATCATTAATTATAATTCGGGTAGAACTGGAAATCAAGGAAGGTGACAGGTATTTTCTGGGGAGGAGGTTTGTTATATTTCTGAACTTGTCTCAGTCTACTACAGATACCTTTAGCCATGTCATTGCTCCCTTTTACCCCAGATATGTTGTGGTCCTCAGTGTGTCACACTAGTAATTGTGTATTACGCAGTTTGATGTGATTTTAATTGCAAACTGTATTACAGATTTCTCTTGTCTGTTATTTCCCTTGGAACAACCTGCTTTTCATTGGTTTGTGAGTTAATTTGTTACTGATTTCAGAACAAAATCCGTAACAAGAAAAAGACAATAGGAGGAGACAACATTGGGTCATGAGATGCTTATAGAAATAATATAACTCTCTGAGTAGAAGGTTTTTTTGAAGAAAATAATCTTGAATGGGGAATTTTACTTGTGGTATGCTTGTGGTATACTGAAAATCCTTTCGTTTTTGGCCAGTAGCACATACAAGGCACACCCTCCAAAGTCAGCATAAATAAAAATAGCAGTGTAGCATAGTTCACACTGGAGATTGTTGTTCAGATTAGAGTCCTGTTGTGACAGCTCTTCTACAGAAAGAGAGAAATAATCTGTTTCATGATATGGTCTGCTGACATACCTTAAAGACAGGGATGCAAACAGAATCATAGGCAAAAATGAGAACTGAGACAGATATTTTCAGCTCTGGAATATGGTTTTAAACATTTATCCACACTCATTTAACCAAATAAAAGTTGTCCATGACTTTTTTCTCCATTACAGTTATCAAGAATAGAGAAAGCATGAAAACATATCCATTTTACTGAAATACTGACTTTGTTGGAAAATGAAGGGAAAGGCATTGTTCTGACATTGCAAAAATGCTTTCATTTTTACCACAGAAGTGGTTTTTATTGTGATCTTTCCTTTGTGTATCTTTAAAAAAAACAAAGTCACCTCAGAGAAGCACACAATTTAATGTTATAAAAATACTCATATTTTTTTCATTTTTATTTGACTTTTGTTCCCACTTGGAGATCAAACCCATTGCCTTTCCTGGAAAACTGCACATTTGCTTTTTGTCTCGAAGAGCTTACCACAATCCATTACTCAGATCTAGAAACTCTTTTGTTGCTCTGCTTTTGCTAGCAGAAAGCCGTTTCAAAACCAGTCAGTAATCACAAATACAGGAGATGGTCTCCCATGGTTTCTGCTGTACTTGGGAGCTGAACCCTCTGGAGATCCATGCACGGATGGAGATGGGCTGTCCTGCAGAGCGAGTGGTTGGGAGCTGCCGGAGACAAGGAGCTGTGCACCTGGTGGTCCCAGCCCTGCCCATGCTGAAGGCTGTGTCAGCGTGCAGATGCAGATGAAGAGAATTTATAAACAAGGAAATTACCTAATGACAGAGAGGGGTGCTTCTAGCTGCAGCATTACTGGATAGGTGTCTCCTTAATAATCTGTGGCTGTGCTGGGATGATGTTGACCTGCAATGTGACAGGCACTCTAGGATGGCATGTCACCTTTTCCTCAGCATCTGGCCCAGTCTCAATGACTTAAGAAGTCAGCCACTGGCAAATCATTTGGTCCTTTACGTCTGTGCTGATCAGAAATTCCTGTGGACACCTCCTGCAGTGCACTTCCGTTCCAAGTTTGGTGCTACTGAACTAAACCCCCTATGCTGGCTCCAGAGCATATCCAAAGTTTATTTTATTATTCGCTGCAGACATGATGAAATCCATTTTTTGGTAAAGTTATTGAAAATTAACATTTTTCAAGTTTTTCCCTCCATACCCAAAATTTCAATTTTCAATTTATAATTCCGCTTGTAGACTGCAATTTTTGGAAAGTGCTATCTAGTAAAATTTATGTCTTTGGATGTGACATATTGATTTAAGTGTCTAAAGTATTTTATGTGAGACAAATGTGAATTTTCAGCAAGCTATTTATTAGATTGGACTGGAATAAAAGATCTTGTATGGAAGAAAATTAAACATAACTTTCAGCTGATAAATACTTAGCCTTTGTGTTAAATCTTATCATAGACATTTTAATAAGTAGCAAATGTAATAAATCTGTAATCCTTAAATCACTTAGTATTGCTTCTCAGTTTAATTATTTCTTTATTTGGAACTCAGAAGAAACAGAATTATGTTTTTAATATTGACTATATATCCTGATGCCTTAAAGAAATGAAAAGTGGTAGGTCTGCTTTTTGCTCATAGTTCTACAAAACCGAGTACAATGATTCCTTTTCACCCAACTTCTAAAAGTTCCTTACAAACGTACATACTTGTATTCAATCCTGTTACTCATCTCTCTGCTGTGCTTCAAGTGGGTATGTTCCTTGTGATATCTTTGTTGGTTACCCAGTGATTAGTCAATTCCCATTTTCTTTCCCTGTTGATCTATGGATGATTGAATGTCTGTACATTACTGTATATTCCTTATATCTATTTGTGTGTTCACACTTAAGATCCTACTGGAAGAAAATTTGCTGTGATGCAGAGTAATGTAATCTTTTTGTAGGAGTTTGTGGCACTTCATGTGAGAGGACGAATCCTGAAATAGAAGCATTAGCAGCACATAAAGGTGACATACCTGCTTCATCCTTGTACAAGTGTGGGACTAACTATTACCTGTTCAACACAAAAAAATATGTTTAAGATAGCTGAGCAGCTTTTCGGATATTTTCTTGGGAGGAAGAGCGTGTTTTACAAGGTGCTGACAGATGCTGATGATGGATTTCAGTGCCTCTGAGGGCTGGCTTACTGCAGGACTGCAGTGGACACACACAGTGTTGAAGGATTTGATGCAGTGGTGGCCTGATCATCAGAAGGGTGGCCACCTTTGAGCTGGAGAGAACCAGCACTCACTGCTGGATACACCTGATTCAGAGAATTTTCTTGAGCATCCACAAGCAAAGCTTAGAGCAGGCAACAGTGCAAGAGCTGGCAGCAAAGTGTGTGCTCGATGTGTGTAAGGAGGTTGGCAGATGTTGCTGGTTGACTGATCTCAAGCAGCAGGCAGGTTGCAAAGGTGATATCCCTGAAACACATTCTATATTTTTTATGAGCTTGCCTCGATGAGAAGCCAAATTAGAAGTAACGTGGATTTTCCACTGAAGCTCAGGAAGGGTGATACTCAGCCTTTATACTTCTTGACTTCATTTTTCTGTTTTCAGTGTTTATTTAGTTTTCTTTATGCTGCGGCATTTAGTTTGACTGACGTTTTCAAATGTACAATAACTGAGATCTGTGCCCTTTAACCTTAAAGAAAAAGCTGTATGGTAGTCTAACTATTTAGATTAAATTCCAATTTCTTTGGAACAGGTGTTGACTCAGAGCTGAGTGGGAGGGAAACAAGCTCCATTTAAAACTCCAGGCAAAAGACAACTGAGGAGTCTGTGACCAGGGATTGCTTAAAGTTTCTCTCTGGCTTGGAGCTGATGCAATAGCTGGTGCCTGGGACTGTGTGTACTTTGGATCTTCTTTTTCCTTTTTTTGTTATATCCACTGCATCTTTTACATTGCTGATGTTTCTTATGTTGCCATGTGGACATTTTATTCTATTGTACTGTGCCACTTAGCTTTTACCTTCACCATAACATTTGGAAAAAACACAAAATTGTTTGTACACAATTCTGGGGGTTTGTGTGACATTGTTTTTAAAAGCTCTGATAACCTTCTGAGTTCGAAGTGTTGTGCTGATGTGATTATTAACTCAATGTCACTGGGTGATTCTGCATAACCGCTTAGAAAATGAGGAAAACTTTCAAATTTTTGAGGGATGTTTTAGAAATCGGGGGTAGCAAGTGCATGTGTTGGCAACTTGGTGATTTAGAATATAGTGCTCTGGCATTTTAAAGTATCCTATACAGCTTTGAACCCTTTTTAATTGTGTCCATGCTGTCCCTAGCTGGGGCTGGGTCAGCTGGGTGTAGTGCATTTATCTGCTTAATAGCAGTATTTATCTGCTCAGTGCCAGGCACTGCCAAGTTCCTCTGTGGTATTTTGTGGTGGTGCTATAGGAGAGCTTTTATCCTTTATTTTACAGTGTAGATTTGTCTTAATCTAACACAGTCACAGACAGACCCAGTCACCTTATTTGTCTCAGTAAATTTAGTTTCTGTGGTGGCAACTGTCATGACTTCTGTAGCAAGAAGGAACAGAATACAGAATACAGAATACAGAATACAGAATACAGAATACAGAATACAGAATACAGAATACAGTACAGAATAATACAGAACACAGAAGGAGTTTTGCAGGAACCCACATTTTGCATTGTTAATTGCTCTTGGGATTGTACTTGTGCTGCTAACCATAATTGCTTAAAAAGTAATGAGAAGCTAGTCCATTTTTTTTTCCAAGGGCTACTGGATCATGAGTGATACTAGAAGCTTGGTTAGCAGAATAAGTCCTTACCTGTGTTGAAGTTTTTGGATGAAGTAATATCTGTGAGAGACCAAGTGCTGAAGGTGACTGCGATCTTTCTAGGATCAATCAAACAAAATCATGAAGCACTATAATTTTTCCTGGTTTGGGAAAAAAATTCATTTAAACTGGGGGAGTTTGGTCTCTCTTACTAAGGTAATCTGTTAAAAGGAACTTCACATCTGTTCCAAGGGTTTATTTGTGTCTGGAGGTTTTTAATTTGTTGGGGTTTTTTTGGTTTGTCATTTTGTTTTGATTTTATTGTGAACTGATCTGGGGGGAAAAAGAAGCCTAAAAATACATATGTCTTAATCTCAACAAGACTAAAGTGGACTCACAGTGTTTCTGTTTTGCTTAATGAGAGGTTTTTTTCTCTACTTCTTTGCCAGAAGCAAATAACCAAGAAGGCAGGAGGTGTTTTCTGAACTTCCTCAGTCTCAACTTTTCAGAATGGGTTTGTGGGAAGTTGCACAAGACAGAGAGTACAACCTTGGTAATTCTTTAAATTTCTTCGATATAAAGCAGTGGAAAGGAATTATGATATGGATTTCTGTATTGTCCTACCTGGTGACTTTTGCAGTTTTGTAGCTTCAATGTTCTTTGTACTTCTCTGGAGTTGAAATTCTAGAACCATAATTATGACAGGTGAATAAGATTTTGAACACCTAAATTTTGCTTCTGTTGATTTAAAATTGCAGGCTGTGAGGAAAACTGGCAATTAGCTTTGTCATCCTAGTGTCAAATATAGGAGTCTCTCAGACCTATCTTCAAACTGGGATTTGATTCATGCTTTATTTGTCTTTCTAATCACTAGAAATGAGAGCTCGTATTTGGCTTTTTTTCTTGCACTGAGGTAGATGCCAATACTAGAAATAATACTGAGTGATTTTCTTTGGTGTAGATACACTTCACTGAAACTTTGGAAGCTATGTAAACAAACAAAATAAATTATATAAGCATAAGCATTTAAAATGGAGTTCTGTGTACAGCTGCACTGTGCTATCACCATTCCTTTATCCAGGCTCACTTACATTCTGAAAACCCTCTGAAGACCACCTGTTTTGCTGTGCTTCAATTCACTTACAGACCCTTTTCACCACAGATATTTTCATTCCCAATAGCAGCTACTAGATAGGGTTCAGAAGCAAATTCCTAATAAGGACACTTGTAAACTCTTGCAATTTTTAACTAGAGATTTCAAGCCTGTCTCATCATGGAACAGAGTCATATTTGAGCAGGGATCTTGAACAAGTGGCAAGAAATGCTCTGGTCTTCACAAAAGTGAAATGATTATATGAAAGACAAGCTTCTTATTTGCCTTTATTAGTCCTTTTTCATAGAATTTATCTGCCTTTGTTTTTCCAGGTGAACTCAGCAGTGTTTCTCTTTTGACATGTTACAACTGGAGATCATGTTTTGCTCTTTTATTTGTAGTTTTGGGCGTCATCTGCGCTGTCTGCCCTACATTCATATATAAAACTCCTGATAACCTAAATTGTCAGATTTAGTAGAATGTACACATGCATCTTTAAAAAATAGTGGTTTTTAGGATTCACTGAGTTCTTTTGGATTCCTGCTCCACTTCCAGGGTCTACCAACATGACATGTAAGAATTTGCTGGTCTGTATAAAATAAGGAGATTTTTTGGGTTGGGAGTGTTAAAATAATGTGGTGGTGGTGATTAGTAGAAAAGCAGAGAGCCAATTTAAAGGGATAGGTTAATATGCTGGGTGGGTATATTGTGGTGGGTTCACCTTGGCCAGCCATTAACTCACTCCACCTCTTCAACAGGACAGGGAAGAAAATGCAAGGCCTGGCTGTCGAGAAAAGTCAGGGAGAATGGTCACCAGCTACCATCATAGTAAAAAGCAGACTTGGCTGGGGAAAAATTATTTTAATTTTCCTGCCGGTAAAAAAAAATTTGCGTAATGAGAAGCAAAGGCAAATTAAAACAAGATGTTCCACCATCCTCTCCCCTTTCTTCCCAAGTTCAGCTTCAGTTCTTCATTCCTGACTCATCTAGCTCACTCCCCACCCCAAGTGGTGCAGCAGGATGGGGATAGGAGGTTGTAGTCAGACCATAGCACATCCTCTCTGCTATTCCTTCCTCCTCACACTTCTTCCTTCCTGCAGTTTGGGTCTCTGGGCTGCAGTGGGGAATCTTTATTTATTCATATGTTTCTGTGCTCTTTGTTTTGGGCCTTATATTTTAATTGCTTTGTAAAAGAACCTGAAATCCAACATTGGATAAGATACTGTATTAGGCCATTTAGCAGCTGGAAGTTGTGCTATTAGCATTAAAACTGCAACAATTTGAATATAGCTGAGTTGACTCTTTCTACCTGTTTTCAACTGTAAAAGCAATAGTGCATTAGACTTTCTACCTAGTTTAATCCACTTTGTGCTTTGCTCTTTTAATTTTCTTGCAAATTAAAAATGGTAATGTAGCAAAACAATTCTCTAAAGGTCCCTCATCTCATTTTAAAGTAAAGTGAAATATTTACCTCAGAAATGTTTTACATGTGAATGTATAAATATAGTTTGTTACTCTTGATGTGGAGATTTTTTGGTGTGGGTTGTTTGCTGTTTATTTTTTGAGATTTTGTGTGTCTGTGTGTGTTTGTTTGTATGATTTGTCAAGTAATGAAATCTGGAACTGATTTGGTTTCTTTCATTATGGATTTTTCACCAAAAATTTCATCGAAATTTTCTCTCCTATGTTAGACATGGTGTTTGTTCTTCTGAATTAAAATTTAATTTACCTATTAGCATTACATCATAGTACAGATGCTTCCAGGAAGTGGAGTTCATTGATGAGACTGGTGAACACAAACCTACTACCACCAGCATATTGCCTTTTTTTGCAAATAAGAGTTACTCCAAAAAGAGTAAGTTCAGTTCCAAATAAAAATTGAACATTAATTCCATAAAACTTTTACCATCATCACTGAAGCAGATGGAAATAAGAATGACTTGGTGGTTTTGTCTCAGATTAAGAGCTGAGTCCCATGACATGCAGGGAAATGTGCTCAGACCAGCCCCAAAATCACAAGCTGGAGTGCTGGCAGTGGGTCTGTGAGCGCCAGGCTGCCACTAGGAGCTGCGGAGAAAAGGAAATTCCTTTGGTGCCTGTAGCCAGCACTACCTGCTAATGCTGTGTGTGACACTGCTGGCAGCCTGGCGCAGTGTGCAGGGCCACTTCTCCAAAGAGACGGGACAGCTCTGCTTAGCCACGGCCTAAGTTACCTGAATTACCAGGAATATAACGGCACAGACTGCACTGACAAATCAGTCTCCACCTTGATCAAGTATTCAGGGTTCAAAAAGACATTCCCTATCATTGTCCATCAAATCACTCACATTTCTCCATGACACTTCAGCTTCTTGGCTCCTGGAACAGAACTGATGAAAGCTTAGGTGTGGTCTGATTAATGGTTTTATCATTTGCTTCTGCCCTTTCTGCCTGCATCTGGGGTTGTCTCTTGCATTATCTATCCTCAGATTATAAAATCTTGGGATTTTATAATCTCTTTCCCTGCCAGGGCTTCCCTCCCCACCTCCAGCTCCCAAATCTTTATTCTGCTCCTTTACTCCCTTTGGTCAGAAATTCTTTCATTGTTATCCCTTTAGAAGTTGGCCTTTTGCTGTATTTTGTTTTTTAAGGGTACTGCTTAGTAATTTGTCTCAAATGAGAGCAAGAAGAGTCTCTTATGTGGTGATATACAATGGATTTTGGTATGGACAAACAACGTCTCTAAGCTGTGTACTTGGATAAAGTAGCCCTTCTTTGGGTCAGTTTTGTACATAACATTCCTCCTGGGAAGTTACCTTCAAGAAACTAAGGTTTTGATCTGTGAAATTTAAATGAAAGATGGGAATATAACTTCCTGGTAGACAAAACTAAAGATAAAATCAGCAGTAACAGTAGTTTAGCTATAGAAGTATTGACTGATTTAAAATAAAAAAAAAAAAAAACCAAAAAAAACCAAAAAAAGCAAAAAACAAGTAATGAAAAGGATCAGTGAGGTGCCAAAACTGAGGTTATCTGTTATAATTCTGCTATAGATCCATACCATGTTAACAAGAATCTCTCTTGTGCCAGGTATCTTTAAATAGTCTTTTCTTTACGTGCACATACATTCCCTACTGCTCCTCAGAGCATTTATTTATTGATGGGGGCTGTGTAAAGGAAAGAAAATTAGATTGTCTGTTATGTTAAACACATTTGCATATTGCTGTTGTTTCATTGTATTGCTTAAGCTCCCAGTAGGAACTTTAATTTTATGTATATTTTTAAGAAACATTCTTTTCAAGCAAAAATTTGGAAAAGTACCCTTTTTTTAATTCTGACAGTCTAGACTATTCAGTATGACCTAAGAAGAAATGTTTTTTGGAAACCATCTTTATGCTTAGCCTTTCCTATTGTGTTTTCCTTTCAGCAGAGAAAGGATGCACAAAGATAGTTTCTGTGGATTTAGGAAACAGATAATAGCATGCAAAGCCTCATGTTTATATGCGCTGTGGTGTTTTGACCTTTATTTAATGGTGTTTTTTGAAAACTTTGGAGCAGGTCAATGAAGGGGTGTACTCAGTGTTTGAGGTCAGCATGTGAAAACAGAAGAGGGTCATCTGCCCTTTATTGTGTGTGTGAGGGGTGAGGGTTTGAACCTATTTATTTGAAATTTTCTTAGCTGGTCTTCAAAGGAGCTAAAAAAATAGTCAACATTATCTAATCAAAGCTGCTCAGTCAACTAATGATGTCAAATACTTACCTTAACCTTCACTTTTTCACCACATTTCCTTTAGCTGTTTAATAGAGCTAAAAATTACCTCATCCATCATAACAATGCAGCCTTTTTCTGTGCTTCACTATGTAGTGGGCTTATCAGCACTGAGCCTGGGAATGAGGTGAAGAATAATTTCTTCTTTAATTGAATTTGCAGATTGGAATGTGGTGGGGAGAGGGAGAGCAGTGGACTGTGCTGACACCAGATCAGCACCCCAGGTTGTCAGCTCCCTGTGGACAAGAGTGCTTTAATCACTGCACGGAGCAGGGGCCAGGGTACAGAATAAACATGTTCAGTACTGTAGTTGTGTCTAACATGAATTTTGAGCTACAACAGCAATTTAGAATAGAAACATGACCTGCATGTGGTCACACTCCGTGCTGACTTGACTGCTGTGTCTGAGAAAGATGATTGCATTGTGTGATGAGAGTGAGTGTCAGGTGTTATCATGGGGAAATAAAAGCACTTATTACCTTCTGGTGTGATTTGTTCATATGACCTTGCTGTTGGAAAGCATAATTTTGCCTTCTGGTATCATTTTCAACAGTATGTCACTCCTTCCTGCTGTTTCCAGTAAAAGTAATGAGGCTACTTAGCATATTCAGAGGTGACCTGATGTGCAGGTGCCATTTTCAATTCAGTTCTCAGTACTGTAGAGTATAATGTGGTATTGCTTTTGTGAAAGGGAAACTAGTAATTGTCAAATACTTAAAAATTAGCAGTTAAATTGCATTTGGCAAATCCTTGCAATAGCAACATCTTTTTTTTGTTGTTGTTTTTCTTGTTGCTTTATGCCAGTCAAGAATAAGAGAATCATAGATTTGTTTTTTCCACAGAATATGGCGGCATGGGTTTGGACTTCTCCTATAATATTGCAGTGGCGGAAGAGCTGGGAAATATCCGTTGTGGAGGTATTCCCATGGCTATTGGAGTGCAAGCTGGCATGGCTACCCCTGCTCTTACAAGGTAATTTTCAGAAAGTTTGGTTTAGCCTAAAACCCAATTGTCACCAGTAGGAAAAACTAATACTGTGTAGATTTACTGTCTAGTTGCTCTTCAGTAATGCTTGAAAAAAGAACCTACTCTCTACTTTTTTTCAGACAGTTTGCTTTAGGAGAGAAAATACTTTTTCTTTTTTTTTTTTTTTTTTTTTTGATGCTAGAGTTATATTAATTATATGTTAAAACATAAAACTTGTTGAGTAGCAGATGATATGTTTACAAACACAGTATCTTGGTGCCGCAACCAATTAAAAAATATTTAATTCCAGAATCCAATTTGTTCATGTTTGTCTTTTCTCTTATATCCCAGTGCAGTAATACTAAGGATGCATCTAGTTATAATGATTAGGATCAATCTAATTCTGCTTCATAATTTACTTGCTCTTTTTCCAGCTTTGCAAGGTATCAGTCTTAAAGTTGTAGCACATATATCATGCTTCATAAATACGTCCACTTTAGACAATTAATAATTTTTCTTTTTCTCATCAGCTATGCCAGTGTTTCCATTTTTAATCACTTACTATCATTCAGGCTCTTGCATTTTCTTAATCTCAATTGCTGGGGTTTTTTCTTCCCTCAATAAAAGTAACAGTTACCAACTTCTTCATGTAGTAGTTTCGCAGACATTCTGTGTCATAACAGCAGCTCTTAAAATTAGAGTGGGGCAACTGGCTGATCCAGCAGTTTGCCCCTGGAATATGGATACACCTAAAATTCTAGAAGAGGAGGGTAGGAATTATATTATAAAAATTACATTGAAATTGGGAATTTCTCTGCACTAAACAGATATACAAGAAGGGAAGTTTTACTCAGAAGAACATTTAGGGATCGTTTGGTAATTTTCAGGGGGTTGTTGATTTTTTTCCCATTCTGAATGAAAATGCCTATAAATCTACTGTAGAGTCTGAAATATAAGCTCTATTCCCTTGACATCTGCTTATCCTGCTGTATGTGTGACTTTGGAGGTCTCACCTACAGCAAATTTTTCTTTAAGTTTTCTTCTCATTTGTGTAACACATCAAAAGCTTGCTAAATGCATAGAGTTCAGTATGTCTGTTGCAACAGTGGCTTAGCTATAGCACAACTGAGAATCAGAACAGTATTTTAAAGGACTTCAGACAGTACTACCTTGCCTCCATGACAGCCTTTAATTCAGGGGTTTAAAGAAAATCTGTGGGTAAAAGAAAATGGGATTTTGTTCCATTGAAGTTTTTTGGCCTTCTGTTCTGCTGTAGTAAAACAGTGAAGTTATGCATATTTGTGCTAGTGAAATCCTACAGTGGAAGTTCTTGGAAAATAAGAGTGAAATTGTTGTTAATTTGATGAAATCTTTAATTGAAATTTTATCTGCATTACTGAATTTTTCCTCCGCTGCTGAGCCAATTCCACTGGCTATTTATACAGTAAAATGCCCCCCACACACATGTAAAAGGGAAACTTGGTGATGAAAAGAGAAAGCTGTTTCCTACAGGAAATTTTGCTTGCGTGCATCTTTACCTCATGCTGTGTAGTGGGAGGGCCAGCTGCTTGTCCTGGGTCATGGATTCAAAGGGCACCCATGTCCTGGATGGTTTCTGTAAAAGTATCTGTGTACTGTGGGGATTCTAAACACATTCGTAGAGATAAGTCAGATTTTGCATCTTCACTGTGCATTGTTGCCCAAATCAAACAATAATGTGGCTGTCAGCCACCAGCCCCTGAAAAAAAGCCTCTATAGCTCTTTGTTTGCTTTCATAACTTTGGGCTTTGTTCAGCATTCATCCAGCACATATTGAGTGTACCTACAAACTAACTCTGTGAATGTGATTCCTGTAATTCCCAGAATCCCCTAAGTGAAGCACTAGGACTTTCTAAATTTAAGAACTAAATACAAAGTTATTTGTCAGCAGTCATCTGACTTTTGATGGTTGTGACATCATTTTCTGCCAGGTCCTTCAAATGCATTCAGATATAATAATTCCCTTGCTTGCTTACAAACAGAGTGGAGAAAGCAGCTCCTAGCTGAGGCAGTGAATGATATGCATTTCTCGAGGCTTATCAACAAACCTGTAGGGTGTCACATCTGTAGTGATCTGATACCAGATCAGTTTAGAGCTAATTATCTCAGCAGTAAGCAGTGAAATTTACTTTTTTTTTCTCCTGTTGTTTATAGGCAAATAGTAAGGATAATGATGATTTAGTGGGAAGAGAGTGATTTTCTATTTCATCACTGATTCTTTCACCACCCTTGTTAACAGCATAGCTGGGAATTAATATCCAAAAAGTTAGTTTTGTAATTTGATTTATTGTTTGCTGTAAAGGAGCAAAGCTGCAGCTGATAATTAGAACATTTAAACAAAACTGTGTGGATCACAGAAGTGTTACATCTGTATTTTGCCATGGTTTTACTTTCCTTTTACCGTCTAATTGCAAGATTGCATACCACTGGAATTTTTGTCTTTGTTTTCATGGCATTTCACCGCTGTTAGTTACAAAGTATGGAGCAAGAAAGGATGAACCACTTTCATGCAAGTCAAGGTGTCAGAACCTCACACTTGAGACTTCTGTGTTACACAGAGATTCACCTGTGTGTGTGTGTATGGATACCCAAATGCATAGAAATATATTTTATAGTGATGTTATGGCTGCACAGTTAATCACATGGGAAACTATCCTCTGGGGTATAGCCCCAACCAGAAAGCAGACATGGTCGAGTCTGTCCTGAGCCAGGGCATGATCTGCTTGAAAATAGAACTTTCCAATTCTGGAGCTGCTAAATTTGGAAGAAGTGGGAGTTGCATTTGTGCAAACCTGAGATTTTTCTGGCATGCCTTTAAGATGAGTAGAATTTTACAGAAGTGATGTATTTCTAACACAAAAGCTAGCAGCTGAGCAAGAAGCTAGCTGTCTCCTGCAGGACACAGAGACCCACCATCTTCTGAAGACAGAGTGGCCCAACTTCTTTTTGATTGCTAAATAACATCTTGTGTAGTCATATTTTTGGAGAGAACTGAACTGTTTTCTGGAACTCAAAGAAGACATCAAACCAAAAATATTATTCTAAGCAAAGTTCTTGCTGTGAAAATCCTCTGTTGAAATGCTAAAGGTTAGCAAAGTTTCAAGCCTCAGAAAGCATTGCCAAAAATCGCGACTATCTGCTCCCATAATCTGATTTTCCATGTTGTTGGTTGGGTTGGTTTTGTTGTTGTTTTTGTTTGTTAGTTTTTTGTTTGGTTAGTTTTTGTTTGTTTTTGGGTTTTTTTGACAAATATGTGTGAAGCTAGCCATATTTGATCATGCCCCATGGAAAATTAAAAAACAAAGTATGCTGTCTAACAGGCATGGGAACCTTGCTCCAGTATGCTAGAGGAAGGAGGAGGCACTCTAAACTTGCTTCTTGCATTAATTTGGGGATTGCTGCTGTGATTTTCAGCAGGGAGAGGACCGGGATTTGAGCTCCTTGTGTGCACCAAGTGGAAGTGTCTGCCAGATCCCAGTCTGTTCTCTGGCTGTCCCATGTCCTTTGTGCCAGGGTTGGTTGGAGGGGATGGCTTAGTCTTAGGCTGAGTGGCACCACTCCTTTGGAGGTACTGGGACAATGTTTTAGAAGGAGGCCCCAGCGAGCCTAAGGAGGCAAGTGGTGATGATGACCTGAGAAGCCTCACAACAAAGAGGAGGCTGAGGAGAAACTTGAACTTATGGATTCCTGGACAGAGAAGGCATTTCATGACCATGAGAAACCACAAGAGGTTTGAGAACTAGACCATGAACTCGCCATTCACACTGCAAGAAGAAATCAGTGAATGTTAATTAGGACAAAATCAAGCGTAAAATGAGATGGACCATATTTTGAATGGATACAATCTTCTAAACAATGGGGAAATAGTGTGTGCCTCTTAACTGAACTGAAATACAGACAAGTAATTTTTTTGTGTTAAAATGCCATCAACAGTTTGCTGTTTGCCTTTTTATTTTTGTGGAGGAAAAAACCAGCTGAAGAGAGTAATTAATGGATTTTACTGTGTGATTTAAATGCAGATGTGAAATATAAATAATTTAAATACATATATTTGCAGATGGTGGCCATCACACATCAAAACTTTTCAGTCACCACTAAAACCTGGAAAAGAGGTGATGCAAAAGTCATAAGATAAACCGAGAGCAGGTCCTCCATCCTGGCTGGCTGCAGAGTGGTGCAGGAGAATTGAGGGGAATCCTCAGGGATTTATTTACATCTGAAACTTTTAAAGCAACAGCCATAAAGATAGATTTTGGGCATCTAGACGACACATTTCTGTGGGAGGGAGATGTCTGAGTACTTTTGAAAATTTGTTTGAAATTATTGTGACTGCACTTCTGGTAAAGACTCTGAGTCAGAGTTTTGGAGGGTATCTATTCTATCTTTTGGCTCTTGGACAGCTTTTACCTGGTCATAGAAAAATGAATCACTGTGTGGGTAGAACAGAATTTGTAACTAACTTCTAAATAAAATTTATCTTCATAAGCTGTTAATTTTCAAATCTTTTTTCATTACCTTGTTGCAGGTTTGGTTCTCATGAGTTGAAAAAACAGTTCCTTGTACCAACTATAGCTGGTGATTTTGTGGCTTGCTTGGGAATCAGTGAAGCTGGAGCTGGGTCGGATGTCGCAAGTAAGTTAATCTAGCAAACTTCCAGTTTTAGACAGCCTGATGTTTTAGCGGAAAGAATCTGTTTTTCCTGACCCTTCACTTTGCCCCCATCCTTTTGTAAGAAACAAAGGAAGGAAAGACTGGTGTGGTGAGGGCAGAAAGTAACATTCCAGGAAGATAACACATACTTCTCATGCATCCAAAAGCAATCAATTTCAATATTTGTCAGGCGAATCAATGGAGTAATCTTGTAAAGGCTGAGCATAACAGATTAATGCAGCTTTTATGCCGGCCCCAGTTTTCTTCTAGGGTTGTCCTGCTCCATCCAGGCTCACTACTGACAGGAGCACTCCAGCACCTCTTCAGCTGCACAGGCACTGTCAGTTGTGCAGCTCCAGATGTAATGACAGGGAGCATAACCTGTGCAGCTGTACTAGAGCTTGGACTGCCTTGACAAAGGCCTCTCCACTGAATGGGGTGAACTACAGAGCCACTCTGCTCCATAAATGACAGCATCACTTTGACAATGATTTCCTCTCGTTTGTCCCTACCTCACCTCAGCCCCTTCTGTCATTCCTGTGAAGCAGAAATATCTCTCAACTGGTGATTGCTTTATTTAGAGCTAATGAAGAATTTGCAATGTCAAATCTTTTACCTTTATGATTCAGTTACTTTGCATGCAACTGTTTTTCTTGGTTTAGTGCCAGAATATGTTTAGAAAACAGGACAAATGGAACTATCATTCTGAAGTGCCTGAGGCAGTAGAAAATTTGAAAAATTAAATCAAAACAGATGCAGTTGAAAAAGAAAATATGTCTCTTCTGATGATGAATCATGAACTTCATGGAAAAGGGAATGATAAGTGGCCATTTTTAGAGGTTTAGTTGTTGGACAGAGCATGGTTAATTTGAGCACATTGTGTTCTTACCAATTACTGAGACATCTTCCCGCAAACAAACTTCCAAATACGACAGACATTTTTTATTCGAGGAGTCCTATATCCATCTCTGTGACCATACCTGTTGTTTTTTCAAGGCAAATAGATAAACACCCACTGCTTAAGCAAGGGTGCAGTAGGTAGATTTCAAGAATGTTAATGTGGATGAGGAAATAATGGGACTAAATCTTCCTGCATAATTTATTGCTGTTTTCCTTTCTGGGTTAATTGAATTTTTTCACAAGAAAAATCCCATCATTTTAGTAGACTTGTTTATTAAACAGAACTTATTAATGTTACTTAATAGTTATAATTAATAAAGAAAAATATGAAGTTTCAACATTATTTAAACTAACATTATTGCTTGTTATAACTTAAATATTATTAAGATGTAAAAAATCTTATAATTGTACTTAATAATCTATTTATTAAAGTAATTATAAATTTGGATTTTGCTAATGTGAGAAATACAACATCATTTATTTTAATAAATGCCTCTCTAGTTTAATTAGTTGATTAACAGAAAATTCTAAATAGGAATTTAACTTTTTTGATGCAGTGTTCCAGGTAATAAGTAACATAAATGTTCCTTCAGCGGCATCTTGTTTATCATCTAGTTAAAGTGGCATGATACGCTAAGATTAATGCAGTTAAAAACCAATTTGGAATCAATGAGGATTATCTAATGAACCTATGCAGTAGCTTGGAGACACATTGCAGGGTGAAATGAAAATACTTTTTCCCCTGTCCTGGAAGATTTGACCCCTGATAAAAATGCCAAATCCAGCTTACAATGCTTCTGAAGGGCACTCAAATGGACAGCTTAGGTATGAGCAACAATAGCTTGGGTTCAGAGTTGCACCTTTTTGCACCATCTCCAGATGGCCCAGCTGCAAAGTAGACTGAGCTGTGTGAAACTGCACTTGGTGCTTCTTTTTGTTGCTCGTCCTATTGGGCTGTTTGTCTTCCTCAGAGAAGTGAAGGGACATAGCAGCTGTTCACATGTGAAGGCTGGGGTTGAGCTTCTGCCATGTGAACCAGTATATTTTAAATTGAAGAATGACACAGAGTAAGGTACCTCTAACATTTTTTTCCTGCAGTTCTGAAATTACTGAAGGTGATGTGAACACAGAAGACAAAACCAATGTTTACATGAGAACTGAAATGTGCCTCAAAGTAATTTATTCAGAATTCAACAGAAAAAAGGACTGTGTATATTAGTCTAATACAAAATGCTTTTCAGTTTGAAGGAACATCTGTCTGCTTTCAAGTGTATTTATTCTACACTGTCCATAGTAGTGACCATGTGCACCAAAACTAGCACAGAGTTGGCTTGAGAAGAAAAACAGAGCAGTACAAATGGTACAGGAAGTGTCCTTAATTTCAGGACTACAAAGCATGAACATTTGTGTCAGTTTGAATGATATTGTCTCATTCTATCTGACTCTGATTCCACAATATATGGAATGTAGTCTTTGGGGATATACAAGAACATATCATGGAAAGCATGTCCTCTTGTCTTCAAGTTACGTCTAGGTGTCTGCAACTAGTAACACTGTTCATGTCTGCCTCTTCAACATACATATCTTGCTCCAGCCTTTCTGCTTCTCTGGATTTAGGTTGTCTTTTCTGAGCATAAAACCTCAGAATTTCACATGGTGTCTTATAATGACTCAAATACATTTCCAACCCTAGCAGAAGTATTACTCTCCAAGACATGATGTTACACAACAGCTTGCAGACTTGTGAATCCTGTGATTACTTCATTAATCACAGACTTGTGAATCCTGTGGATCATCTTTATTACCAGTTTGCTATTGAAATATTGCAGGATTTAGCAATAACTTTTACTACTTTGTTGCCATGTTGAATTTGAAAACTCAAGACCATTCCTTTCTTGCTGGGCCATACTTCAGTTGTCTGTGTTGGCGATGTCTCCCAAGTTTGTGTCACAAACAAAATGGTGTATTCCTATCCTTTTAAAGATCATTAATGCAAATATTCAGTAGGTTTTGTCCAGAGGCTGATGTCCAGGGAGGGGCTTAACTGGTCCTCTCCCTGCACATCAGAACTTCCTCTTTTAATGCAACCTGATGCAATTTCTGCCTTGCCAAGTTCCTTTTGCACATTTCCACTTTTGTCCTAATTCTTATCTTTTCAAATTTTAACTCATAGTTACCTAGTAGTGTCAATTTCATTTGCTTGGGTCCAATAGGATTTTTCTCTAGGAAATCCAATTTCATAATAAATCAAGTTGGGTTTTAATAAGACACCATGGGTAAATTGAATTCTCTTTCCAAACTGAATTTTCTTTCCAAATGTGTTTTGAGGCTGTGCAGATTGCCAAAACCAGCAACCCCTGTTTTCACTAATTTCAGCTTCTGTACAGTCTTTGTTGTAGGTGTTTTACTTTGTCAACCAAATTGTGAATCTATCTGTAATCTCCTGTGAAATGTTTCTTTTTTTTTTGAAGTATCCTCTATATCCCTCATTTTTTCCCCATCCTCCTTCATTTCTGTGGCTGAAACAGTTTTGTTTGCCACCACAATCTTCTTTGATTTTATTGGTTTTCATCTACCAGGTTTAATTTAGTTCAACCTATTGCAGCACTTCTGACCTCCAAATTATAGCTTACTTTCATGATTAATCTTGTTCATTTCCTGCAAGTAATTTCCTGGTTTTTGAAGTCATTATTCATTCACTTAGACTTGAAGGTATTTCTTTAAAGTTTTGTGGTTTTTTTCCTGTGCTGATGATGTAAATTTCAGATATGTATTCTTCATAATTTACTTTAAGGATGCGTGTTGCTTATCTTTGACTGTAATATTGACCTTAAAAGTTGGAGCCAACCTTATCTTTAGTCAAATTTATTTAGATACGTGGCTGGACTCAAGTGCAGTAGAGAAGAAAATTGAGGCTCGAGCATGTGTGATTTGAACAGTGATGCGACCAGCCCTGGTTACTTAAATGGCACCAGCTGTATCATTCATCTCTGGTGATGCCTTGTGCTTTTCCTAGAAGGGCTGCTGTGTAAGAGGCTGTGAGGGTCATTGGTGTGGGCATATGAAAATGAGTTATGGAGCACCCACTGAGGTAGCGTTTTCCCAGAGATATGCTCTGTCAGTGAAAATAATTGGTCAAATATTCCAAATTATCTTCATAGCCATATTCCTGAGTCCACCTGACCATAGTAAACAGTTAAGTAGGTTTTCAAAGCCTGCTATATTTTAAACATAAAATTTTTGTATTGATTTGATCATCTTTCTTAATGATCTCTAATTAAAGAGAATCAATTCTTCACAAGATCATTTAAAATAGTTGTCTCTCAAGTGTTTGAAACAAACGGAACAGTTGAATCTGGAGTACTTGAACATTCTCATTAGTAAGGCATTTGTTCTTTAATCTGTATTTGGGTGGCTAAGCCCCTGTGACGCCATGCCTGCAAGAGCTATTTACATTTGTGGTAACATCACAGTGCTCACTGTTCCTTTGCAGACCTTCTATGGGACTTGTATCTAATCTCTTCAGTAGCTGTTCCGCAACAAAGGGATGCGTGATGTAAATCACTGTGTATGCTCCCATCTTTGTTACACCATTTCAGCACAGTCATATTTCTTATTCCAGCTCTTGTGTGTCCTTCATTTATTATTTAGTCTCCATGTATATGGGTGTCCAATGTCTGTGTCCATGTATTATGAGTGCCAGTACTTTAAATTACTTAAGCTTCTTGACTTTCATTATTATACAGATCTCATATCAAGTCCCATGGACAGATTGGCCACAGTCCCTTCATTGGGTGAATTCTTCTGTGTCTGCTGGTTTTATCCACATGATTGCTATCTCTTTGCCTTGCTGCTCATCATTATCAGCTAGTACATTCCTTTAGCCATAGCTAGATCCCATACTTCCTTATTTTGTACCTTATATAATTTTATCCCATCATTTGTCTCCTGCACTTTCATTAACAAGACTAATTTTCAGCCATGTTGACCTCAGTTACAGTTTATCTCCTAAATGAAGATCAGGTACTTGGGTTTGCTTTTGGTTTATATTTAGAGTCTGAGGGAAGAATGTGCATGTGCAGAGGTGATTGTGTATGAAAGTGTAACCAGATGACTTAAACATGCCTGCCACTCCACTTGGTGTCTGACTCCTGCCCTCCAAGTCTCTGATGCCCCTTCAGTGGATGGTCTCTTATGGATTTCATAGTCTTGTTTGATTTACAGGTGCTATTAGTGTGATAGGGTTCTCTTATACCATCACCTACTTATAGCTGGGTATCTGTTGGAGAGTCTTCATCAAGTGGGGTTCTTGTCAAAGAAGTTCAATTGCAGCGAAAAGAAAGCAGCCCTTTGGAAAGTCTGCTGGAGGATAAATAATAACTAATGATTCTCTCTGGCCGTCTGTTGCAGCTAGGGCTGTTTGCATCATGATGTGAACCATCTCAGATGAAAATAAGATTGTTTTTTTGCCAGGATGCAGGTGTTTAGAACTCCTTCATGTCCAAACACTCATTACATTCAAACTTGGTCTTTAATAGCTTACCAGCTTTGGATGTGTTGCAGCACCTGACCAGGAGCATGCAGGACGTGCATGTTGGTTTATGTTAATGCATTCACAGATGCCAAGGCTTATGTTTGTTTAAGTCATGACTCTGAAATTAATGGCCTCCTCAGGATGAAGGTACACAGTCAGAAGAACTCTAATAGATCACCTCACAGTGAAATGCTTCTGTCCCAAGTTTTTGACCACCACACTTACTTGGGAAGTTTTCTGCTCTCATCTACTGGGATGAAGACTCCATCTAAAGGAAGGGGGGAGAAGTGGTCCTGTTTCCCTGGCTTGCATTCCAAGAGTTGACCAGACTGGTTTGCCTTACGGCCTGAAGAGTTATAGGACAGGGGGGTATGAGGGAGAACCAAATAGTTTCTGTCTGAGAGCAAGGGAGTGACCCTGCCAGTCATACCTGGATCCCTTCTTCACAAGAATAACCCTTAATTTCCTGTGTTTTGAAATAGATATCAAGACAACAGCTGTGAGAAAGGGCAATGAATATGTCATAAATGGTGGTAAGATGTGGATTACGTCCGGGAGCCAGGCAGACTGGATGTGCCTCCTTGCAAACACCAGTGAAGGACCTCCCCATCGAAATAAATCTCTTATATGTCTGCCAATGAATCTACCTGGTAATAACACAGAACTCTTTGCCTTCTAATTTGATTTTATTCGTGTTTTTTTTTATATCTAATACAAGAAGGACAGGTGTTTAACCAAAAATATATTTAGAGAAATTGTTCAGATATATTTTCATGGCAATGATTCATACCCATATGAAAGTAAAAGGATGAAGAGTTTAGAGATTTCAGACTTGGGAAATACCTCTCAAAACAAGCCTGGTGGGTTTACTCAAGAGCATTCAGAGTTTTTCATGGCTGTGCTGTGCTGTGCAAAGGTATCCTTTCACCAGGGCAGGACTACCAGTTACATTATAAAAATAATCTAAGAGTTATATGTGGTCTGGAGTAAAAGATTCAAATATCCTGAAAGTAGGGATTAGGTTTTGAATAAGATTAGCAATTCAGGTGAAGACACAGAAGAAATACATTCTGAGCTAAGGGTACCAGTTTCAGTGGTACAGTTCACACAGTGTCTGTTCCTGAGTAATCTGCAGACCTTGCAGAATGCACGAGTGCTATATGCATAAAGAACATCATCCAGAGAGGAGGCAGTTAAGATTGTGCTGGTAGGGATCTTTTGCAGTTTTGACACTTGTTCAAAAGTTTTTAAACCTTTTCAGTTTTCACTCATTTTAATATTTAAAAATATTCAACATATTAATTTATGCACTGTATAGTATATGGCATATTTAATACTTAATTTTTTAAATTAATGGTTATTTTATGCAAAGAAACACTTTGTTTAATAAAACTTAATATTTAGAGTACTTTATATTAATGCATTTATATATACAATATTTATACTTAGTGTTCCTTTCTTCCTTCAATTCAGAGTAATTTACCCAGTAAATATGTGCCATTATTGGCATTTCACATGTAGGAGCACCACCACAGCCGTGAAGTGGTTGTCTCTACGTTCACTTAATGGATTAGACGGAGAGCAAAACCCACATCTCCAGTGTTATAAAAGGGGACTATGAGAGCTTCTTAAAGGAATGTCATTTAAGTGAATTTCAGCATGGAGTAAGTTGAGCAAGTGAGTTGCCTTGGGAATAAGCAGATTCTGAGTGTATTGTGAGCTTCTACTATCTCTTGCAAGACAGGCTTTGAACCAGAGCTCATGGAAGAAAGACCTGAGCTTCTTCAATAGTTGTGAACTTCATCCTTATTGAGAAGTGATGAGCCAACATGTAACTTGGAGCCATCATTTCTCTGAATTTCCCAGTAAATTCACTTATAAGCCATCTGCTGATAAATGAATTAAGTCCTCCTTGTGATTTTTCATGAAAGGGTCAGAATGCAAATGCAGTACTACTTCTCTGAGATCAATCTTCCTGAAACCACAAAGCAGCTGACCCACAGTTGGTGGCAGATAAAGTATATAGAAACTGACTTAGAGGTTTTCAGCTACTTTGCTTACTCCAAAAAGACACAACTTGTCATAGCTCAAGGAGAGAGGAGATGTTAGATCTCACAGACCTTCTTTACCTGCATTAGATAGACTTAGAGGAGAAAAATTGCCTGAGACACCTTAAGCTGATCTGCAGAAGTGTAGAAGTCTTCCTAGGAACAAAATTTGTGCTCCTTAAAATGCATGTGTTATAATTCTTCTGTGATGATACACATATTTACCTCCAAAGGGGTCACAGTACTGAGATTGGTGACCTTTTGAAATGAGGTATTAACACTGTTGAATGTGCTCAGTGGGTGAGTCATATCAGAAGTAAGATTTTTCAGGAAGCTCCATCTGGTTTGATACATCCTAAGGATGTCTGTGTGCCAAAGATTGTGCTCCATGGAGGGCGGTAGACCAAGGCTGTACAGGAAGTTTCTGGAGAACATCACCGAATGATGCACTCTCAAACGTCTGTGGACGTGTGTGTGTAAAAGCTCAAAACCAGCTGCAATGGAGGGCAAATGTGTTATGTCTGACTCACCTCTGCAGGCACCAGCCTATGTGGCTGGGGAAGGAAGGATCTATGGTGTATTTTTGCTAAAAATCTAAGTTGTTTTGTATTTATCTTGTGTGGTGGGGAAAAGAAAAAAAGAAAAAAAACGAGAGAAAAAGATTCCAAGTCTGAAAGTAAATTATTAATTTCAACAGTTGGTAGTTTATTGGATAGACAAAGTAGGATTTGCCTCTTTTTATTTAAGGTATATATACTCTAATCTGGGCTGAAGCAAATCATGATCTAGATTTGACAGATACTGCTGAATATATTTCTCATAAAGGAAGTTTGGCTAACAGCACCATGGATCCACATGAGATATCCAAATTAGGTGAACACTCCTCATACAATTACAATGTCTTCAAAAAAGTAGCTGAAGTTTTCATATAATGAAAGAGAATCTAGCAAGTTGTGAAATGTCGGTGTGTGAGGTGTGTAGAAAAATGGCTTGCAGCCCTGATCTGGTAACTATTTGTCCTCTGGTTTGTCCTCTGAGTCCTCAGATAGCTCTAGGGGAGATTGCAAGGAGCAGTTAATAAAGAGAAGAGCAACCAAAAAAAGAGAAATAGTGTGTTTCTTGGATTGCAATTTAAAATGTGTCTGTTTCCATTTGTAATGACACTAAATGGTGTCAGGAGAGAGCAACTGCCTTTCTCTCAAGACAGAATATAGGAAATAAAAGAGATTGTCAGAAGGCTGGAGGAATGGCAGAAAATGAAAAATCAAAGACACTTGGGAAGAACAGCCCAGGCAGAGAAATAGCAATCCATCTCAGTGATACTGGTGCAAGTAGCTCAAATGGCTGTGCTAGAGTGATTTTAATAAGTCAGGTGCTTGACCTTGTTAAATTGAGCTTTGTGAGTTATCGCATGTGATTTATTTAATACGGACGAATGCCAGGAGTTATCTGGGCCTGTAATTTCTACTGCTGGTGGTAATTTTTCATTTGTAGAGAAGAAAGATAATTAAATGAAGGGAGATTTTGATGGTCCCATAGTGGCCAAAGAGATGATTATGTACAATTGTCTTCCAAGTTGTAAAGCATGTGCTAGCCTCAGAAGGGGCATCGCAGGAGACTGATGTCACTTGGTCTCCTTGTGGGTGAGAACCATGAATTAAGAGCAAGTGAAACTGGTGGGGCATGACAAAGGGGGATGCTGCTGGACCTATGAAAATTGAGCACACTACCCAGTCTAGGAGAATTACATTTAGAAATCATTTAGCTCTTCTAACCAAGCCTGTAAAAGCTTTCTTCGATAGTTGTTGCTCTATGTGGATCTGGGAAGTAAACAACAGGATTGATTTAGCAATATAGCGAGCTGGCAGTGGCTGTGCTTTCTTGAGAAGAGTCCTTTTAAACCTCCCACTAACAATAGCAGTAAGTGCATCTTCATATGGGTGAGGAGCAGTGATTGCATAAAGGCAGTTGGCTTCAGACTATACAAAATCTCTGCGACTCTCAAAGAAACCAAAAGTAATATTCCAATGGGAAACAATGTTCCAGATTTCATCTGGGCTTGTAAATTGCTCAGTGTGTGGTTATTCAGCTCTGTTTTTAATATAGAAACAAACCACCAATGCTTTTTTGGCTGACTGAATACAAATTGCTGGGTAATTTTCAATTCAAGAGTCAAGAATTTTTATACAGCTGTCCTGATTTTATTCCTGCATTGATCATATATCAAAGCAAGTCTTCCTAACACATAGTCTGTTTACAGATTGGTTGGTGCAAAAAAAAATTTTGAGTGGATCTTGCTGAAGTCTGTGTGGACCTTGTTCAAGAGCAGTGTTGGCATTTGTAAATACTGTCAGTATTTCATCTCTGTGAAGAGATGAAAATTTCCATAACCTTATTTAGTGCAGCCAGAGAGAGTAAATTTGAAGGAAATGACTGCCAGCTTCTTCTGCCTGCAAAACCAAAGTTATTTTCATATGGCTGAAGGCCTCCTGTGAGTAAAAGTTGAGACATCTGTATTAGTTCAGAAAGAGATGTTCTCTGAAAGCTGTGAAGAATAGCAAGGTACAAACAAGCACAGAGGGATTGCAGCAATCTGTGTGGTGACCAACAACTACTGAGGGAATAGTAGAGGATTGAAAAAGAATAAAGGTGGAAAATAACAACAGAATACCTCCTCATCACAAAGTTCTTTGGAATAATATGTATGTGAGTTGTAAATATCTGGTTTTCTGGCAAAGATACATATACTGAGTTGGAGGACTGTTTTGCTACATATACAGACTTGTCAGATGTGTTATGCACAAATCCTTATGCTTGGTTGTTGTCCTCCTTTTGCTTTTGAAACATTCTTGACTTTCACCCTGAATATTTGATTTAGCTTCAGATCAACAGGGTGAAGAAAGCTAAAGGTGGGAGAATTGCCGCAGGAAAACAGTGGGTGCCTGTTAAACTGTTGTCTTGTGGCACAGTGGTAAGCCATGCTTGCATCTGAACAACAGCAAGAAAGAACTTGTAGCTATGAAAAAACAAACAACAGGAAGGAGTCCTGCCCAGTGTGACGAGGTAGCTGAGCCCTTGTGTGGCCAGACCTGACTGCACCAGGTTCATCTTCAACAGACCAATGCACGTGGGGTCAGAGTCAGTGCTGTGGAGAGAGGTCTGTGGGGAAGCAAACCCTCCTCACAAACATACACACATGAAAACTCTGAGTGATCACTGTGCCAGAAAAAATCAGCTGTAGGCTAGGAAGGGGAGGATAAATGAAGAAGAGAAGGAAGGAAGAGGGTTTCCAGGAGAAGTACTCATAGCTGCAGCTTAAAACGAGATTCTGTTTTTGTTCCTACTGGATATTTGTTTACTTTTTCATAGCAGGCACTTGACAAATATTGCCAAATTGAATTTCAGCATTTTATAATAATGCTAGATAAAAATCAAGCATAAACAAATAAATATTGCATTGTTTGAAGACCTGTGTGGAGTAAAATTATGAAGTAAATATTTATTATTTGGGGACATAATGAAAAGTGGGATTTTTACATTTAAAGTTTCTGATTTGTTGGTTTAATAAAGTGGGAAAACCTTTTAAAATAAGATTTGGGCCATTTTACTCCAGAACACTGCTATGTTTTTCCTAAAGGCTGGTTTCACTGTTGACTTGGAACATACCTTGACATCTGCAAACTTTTATTTCTGAAAACATTGTATTTGTTCATAGTGCTTCTGTTTTTTGCGGTCTTTCTGATATACCTTTCTCTTCAGGCATTCATGTTGCTAAAAAGATAGACAAACTGGGTATGAGGTCATCGGACACGGCTCAGATCTTCTTCGAAGATGTGAGGGTCCCCTGCAAAAACCTCATCGGTGAGGAAGGAAAGGGTTTTACATACCAGATGTTGCAATTCCAAGAAGAGCGGCTGTGGGGAGTAGCCATTGGTAAGTCATTGCTGGCGCTTCTGCAGCCAGGCAGGGACACAGGGGTCACTCTTCTCATGACTAACAGCCCTCTTCTTTTCTTGTAAGTTGCAATGACCTTTTAGGATGTGTTTTTGAAATCTGTCATAGCCTGGATACAGAGGACATTCCCTTTCTGTAGAAAAACCTGGAGCAGAAAATACTTTGTGAGCAGCTGCAGAGGCTCTTTTTACCTTGTTTCTTTTCCTTGGTTCTTCTCTGCTGATAAGGAAATATGGCATCATGCTATGTCTATTACAGATATAGTGCAAAGGCTATCAAAATATTGGCATGAAATAGAAGGATGATGACTTTTCCTGTAGTACAGTGAGTTATGATGCTTATCATGGATTTTAGAAAATTAACATATCGGCTGCGTAAAGAAGTGGCTCTTGCAGGATGTCAGCTTTATTTTTTATTTTTTTTTGCTCATCTGTTTTACCTCTGTACGCTTTGGACATAAGCAGTACAGCACCACATTCCTTTCCCTGAAGTTATGTTGTCGCAGAGTTTATCTTACTCAGAACTCAGGCTGTACTCAAATCCATGTATTTGGGTTATATGGATTCTGAATATTCCAGGAAACCAGATCCAGGTCTGGACTGTCTATTTTCAGCCTGTAAACTTTCTCCCTACCCCAGAGCATTTGCTTCTCAAGTTACATACAGTGTGGTTCATTGTAAGAAGATTGGTCCTCTTTAGATTCCAGGGTTGTCTAAATAATGTCACTGTATTCGTGCTCTTGTGCATTCCCTGTCTGTCACTGTCTGTGTGTGGCTGGGGAATTGAGTGTTCTAAGAAGTGGTGTTTTGATTCAGTGAACGAATAAAAAAGCACTCACTGTTTTGGGTTCATCCCAGACCAAATATTTTGGAGTTCAAATGCCTTTAATAAAATTTGTTTTTTGGGACAAAGTTCTTAGTTCAGACTGAGATAAATAGTACATGTGACAGTAGTTTTACCAAAGGACAGGAGGTTGCACTTGACAAGGATGTCACTGCAGATTCAGGCAAGCAGGAGTTGTGATCCTACCACTGCTTCTGCTTTAATTGAGGAGTGTACAGACTGCAAGGACGTTCATTGTGCATTTTTGTGCTCAGTTTGAAGTCTAAATTAAACAAACTGCCAGAAGCTCTGAGCTGCAATGAGAGTCCCCAGGCAGCAGAGTAGCCAGCAGCATTAGTCATGCCCCAGGCAAAAGTTGAGGAGCACTGACAGCATCAATACACCAAGCCTAGCAGGTGAGATCACTGCTGCTAAAACCACGGGCAGCTTGGTACTGTCCAGTCTTGCACAACTGCCTGGCTGTTGCTGTGCTCTGCCCGGAACTGGAACACCAGGTTTCAATTCTTTTTTTTTGTCCAAAACAACGCAGCAGGAGCAGGTGAACCCTTGCCCTGGATGAGCAGCTGGGGAAGGGCATTTCTCCTTGCCTGCTATGGCCAGGCAGGGGCTGTGAGGGAGGAAGAATCTAGGAACTCACCAAGGAGAGGGAGCTGCCTTCTGCAGTGGCTACTGTGTAAACCTTGGTTGACCTCTTGGGTTTGCTTTTCTTCAACTATCTGATATAAAATGCATAGAAGCACTGGCAGCAGGGACAAGACCCGTGGTTTGGGCCAAGCTGCAAACTTCAGAGATCACCAGTTGTGGTAAGCAAAAAAAGAGTAACCAGTGTTCAGAAGGGAGCACAGTACTTGATGGGTGCATTTTGTTGTACCACAGAATCTAGAGGCGTTATCTTCCAGTCCTGCAAATGGTTTCACATATTTTCAAACATGATTGCTCTGCTGAAGGCTCAGATGTGCAAAACAGTGTCATTTTGTGGTTAGGTTTGCATGTTTAATCCCGGTCTTCACTTCTGCCCCTCAGTAGGACATTTCTGTTCCTTTCCAGTTCATGACTGTGACATTGAAAATCATCAGTCTGCTTTTAAATGCTTTAGGGACCAGTCCTGACATCCTCACTTTCATTGCTTCCTTTAACTTGGAAAATGCAGTTGACTGCCATTCTTGTCTGGTTTTCCTTTCTAGGTGTTATTTTGTTGTGTTTGGGGTTTTTTGTTCTGTTTCTCTTTGTTTGGTGGGGGGTTTATGTACTTTTAGTTTCAGGTATTCTTGAAACATATTCTCTAGACTTCTTTTTATTTATTAATTAGCTTCTTTGTGGTCAGCATCTTTCTTCACCTTTTTCTTTTCCTTTTAAAATCTATTTTCAGTCAAAGAGGTTTAAAATACAAATGGAAAACCAACTTCCTGGAATTGCAAAAGTTGGTCCCAGGTGTGGTCCTTTCTTCTGAGTGACACATTATCAAAGGCATTGGTCAAAGTCACCGTGTTTCTTGCTTCACTGAAAGAAAAAAAAGGTGCCACGTGTCTCCCATGTTGGGACACTTGGTAAACACTCCCTTTGAGGATCTGTTGCACTGATCACAGGAAAAGAATGTTGCTACGGCAAAAAAAGCAAACAGTTGTTTTTGTGAATTGCTTAACTCAGAGACAAAGAGAGAGTTCAGTGTGCGTGTGAGAGCAGAATGGCACTTTCCTAATGAGTTCTATTTGCTCCTGCAACCTCAGTTTTATGAGCACCATTGAGTCATGGCTAGTAAGCAGGATGATATATCCTTTTGCATGGGCAACACACACCCTTAAGAATCAGATTGCTCAGCTTAGAGCTCACTGTACATTTCATTAGAGAGTGACCAGCCACAACCTAAGAAAAATACAGTAATTTCCTTTTCTTTTGAGAGGAAACATAACAACAAGACAAAGTGTCTTTACAGTGAGCAAAAATTTCAAGTGGAATAATATAAGTTGGATGGAGATAGGAGGAAAAGATTCTTTTGCATTTGGCAACTTCAAGTGCTTTCACAATTCTCAGCTGTGCGGTAGCCACGCATTCATTACGCTGCCCTAGAGTGACATTTCCTGCATATGCTGTCCATTGAAACCCATGGGGCTAAGTTGGTCTGAGGATGTGGGGAACATTTTATATAAAAAGGAAACAAATGCACAGAAAAAAAGGGGTGTTCCCTATTATGAATGGCATTTCTCTGAATTCATGTGACTGGCGAAGTGTTGTGTGCTGTTATCTTGTTAAACACAGCTGTTGGCTGTCATGGTGTTCATGATGTGCTGCATTTTGGTGCTGTTTGCTACACAGCCAAGCTTTGCCATGTTAGAGCTGTGCTCAGCGCTCTGAATACCTCTTGTCAGCATCACAGAATGGTCTGGGAAGGGACCTTTAAAGTTCATCACATCCAGCCCCTCCACCACGGGCAGGGACACCTTTCACTAAACCGGGTTGCTCAAAGCCATCCATCCTAACCTTGAACATGTCCAGGGAATGGATGTGTCATAGGGCACCCACAACTTCTCTGGGCAGCATGTTCCAGTGTCTCACCACTCTCACAAGGAATTCCTTAGAACTCTAGAATGATAGAATGGTTTGGGTTGAAAGGGACCCTAAAGATAATGTAGTTCCAATTCCAAAACATTCTTCCTTATGTTCAATCTAAATCTACATTCTTTCAATTTGAAATCAATCCCCCTTGTCCTGACACTACAGGTTCTGGTAAAAACTCTGTCCCCATCTTTCTTATAAGCTCCCTTTATATATCAAAAGGCTGCAATAAGGCCTCCTCAGAGCCTGCACTGCTGCAGGCTGAGCAACCCCAACACTCGTAGCCTGTCCTCATGGGAGAGGTGCTCCAGACCTCTAATCTTCTTCAGGACCCTCCTCTGGACCTGCTCCAACAGATGAATGTCTGTTTTGTATTGTGGGCCATAGAGCTGGATGCAGTACTCCAGGTGGGGTCGCAGGAGAACAGAGTAGAGGGAGAGAATCATGACCCTTGACCTGGTGGCAGCTTTTAAAGCAGTCCAGGACAGTCCTTAGATTTCCTCTGCTTGTTTCTGTGTGCAAATGACAGTTTCTGAAATAAGAAAGGCAGTAATGGCAGCTAAGGAAACAGGAGAAGGGATCAGCAGGGGCAGGAAGGAGGCAGTGAATTGGAGAGGTGGACACTATAAGAGCAGTTTTCCCAGAACCCCATCTGAGCCATGATGTATGGTGACAGCCTGAGCAGAGTTTGGCCAAAGTCCCTTCATGATCTTTAGACCTTCTGCAAGAAGGACCTAAAAAATTTCTGTGTCCTGTTTCTTCCCATCTGATCTTGCTCCTGCCTCTTCTTTGCTGTTTCTCATCCCCTGTTTTCCTGGTTCTGGATGCTGGGAATCACACAAGCTGTGCTGGAGCACCTGGCTCTGACAAACCAACACAAGATTAATCCCTCATCTTATCTCTTCCACCTCTCTTCTGCTCTCCTAGCACTGGCAGGTACTGCTTAGTTTTCCACCTAGTAGCTCAGATTTCTCTGTATTCTTCCCAGATTTTCATCTGAGGGAAAGGGACAAGTGGTGCCTGGATACTCCTTGCTCTTTCCTTACATTTCTCAAGCTGGAGACCACAGACATACAAGTAAAAAAGCTGTTGGTGTTACACATGCTGCAGTGTTGTGCGACATTGTCCTTTGGAAGGACAGCATTTCTATTCAAGAGATGTTCCTGAAAAGAGAAATTTATTTTCCTGTTCAGAAAGCCAGCATTTGGGTGACAACATTGTGTGTTAAAACAGAAGAAATGAGGACATTAATGTATATGCTCTTCTGAAAACGAAGCATTAAGGTTAGTTGTATGAGAAAGGTGGTGGAAATACCTAGGTAATGAGAATTGCTGATCACCCTATGGAATGTGGAGACACGTGAAAAATGGTGCTTTGTGTAAGTGATGGTGCGGGATCATGGCAGGGGGATTTGGGAAACAGAAAAGAGGGGGCAGGAGCAAGAGTCTACACAGAAGAGCAGTACAGAGATGAAATTTAAATATCAGTGATCTTGAAAACAAAGCAAAAAGGTATGTGGAACCACACCAGGCTCCTGCAAGGGACTGTCTTCTGAGTAACTGGCAGGTAGGAAAAGGGATTTCATAGTTGTCTAAAGCTTGGGTTTATTTTGCATTTCACATTCAGAGTTTTGTGGTTTAGACTCTAAATGCAAATGGATGTGATATCCATATTTTGAAAAGAGAAAATGTGACCCTTCTCGTACAGATAGATTTTTTAAATCATGCCCTGCTGCTTGTCATAGTAGCATGGGTCCCCATTTGCCAAACAAAATTCTCCACACATTCTGTACCTGCTGTTACCCCAGCTACACTGCAAGAGACTGATAGCTTAGTCATTCCCTTCAAGGGTGGTTTGCCTTGGAAAATAAAACTTTCCCTTTTTTTTCTTGTTTAAAATGGGATATGTCTCAGTTTTCACAAAAAGAAGCAGCAAACTAGTTCTGCTTTAAAGCATCGTCTGCTGCCTCTCTCCCGTTTTAGAGCAGTACCCTATTTTAATTCTGTTTCCATTAGGAGAATTATTTAATGTGGTTTTTTTAAGTGGATATTAATTTTTTCTTCTCTATGCTGGGATCTGATCACAGAATGCAGATGTAATAAGCAGTCTATTTGTGTTCCTTGATCTCAGAATAGGTTTCTGCCTTCTCCCTGAAGGCTTCCTTCAATTTTTATTTCTACAGCATTCCTCACCAAACACACTACATGGTCTATCATCAGGGGTGGTTTTTTTTGCAGGATTTTATTAAACCTTCAGGACACAGGTAGCATAGAAAGTAGGAGTTTCCACAAGCTTTTGCTGGGGCCCCAAATGAAGCAGTAAGCATAAAGGTTACTTCATCATGTTGGTACTGCTTTCTATGACTTTCCCTCTTTCCTACCCAGTTCCCTTCCCTCTCCTCCAGGTTTTGGCAGTTTGGGGCTCAAGTGAGATGGATGTCTTCAAGGTACAAGGAGGTACCAGACTCTTCAAGCTTCACCCCAAACCGAGTGTGCAGAACAATTTGCTTAAAAAACCCTAATGAGTTGGCTGTACAATGTGAAAAAAACCTTTTTCAAGAAGAAGCTAAACAGATCTGGCTAAAATGATGCTTTGTTTCTTCCAGCCCTGACACCAATGGAAATTGTTATACAAGAAACTATTGACTACAGCCGGCAGCGGAAGGTGTTTGGCCAGCCCGTCCTGCACAACCAAACCGTGCACTTCCGCCTGGCCGAGCTGGCAACCGAAGTGGAGCTCCTGCGCTCGCTGCTGCACCGTGCCGTGGGTGAGCTCCTGCTTCTGCTTCCCAGATGGGCTTCGCTTCTTGCAAAGAACCTTGTCAGGCTAAAGGAACATGGGGAGGTGATTTCCAGAGTGACATCTTTGTTTATCTCTTCTTTTTTTGATTAGCTCTCTATGTAGAAGGCAACGATGTGACAAAATTTGCTTCCATGGCTAAGCTGAAGGCAGGTCGTCTGACCCGTGAAGTGACTGATAGCTGTCTCCAGTACTGGGGAGGAATGGGATTCACCAGTGAAGTTCTCGTGAGCAGGTTTTACAGGTAAGGGAGTGATGAAAATAAAAAGTGGCTTTAACTGAAATTTAGCTTCTCAAATATCCTGTTAAACAATCACCTACTTGAAAAGAGCCCCAGCTCCTCACCAGTGTTGTGAATGGTCTTGTTTCACTTCACAGCATGTCACTGAAGTGGGATGTGGATGCAAGGACACCCAGTGCAATTAACTTTGGGTAGACATGCGTCAGAACTTACTATTCTTTTGCCAGGTTTTGGCTTTGCATTACAGTTGAGACGTTTGAACTACCCACAGGTTAGCTTAAATCTCAAATGAAAGAGGAAAACTCAGTATTTTCCCTGATGGCCCTCTGGTAGCTGCCAGAGAGTAGATAAAAGGTGGGGGGCAAATTGAGAGCTGCCAACTGGTGACTCTTTTTTTCTCTGCTTTTTTGTTTGCTTGTAATCTTGATTACAAGAACAGAACTAAAACCAGAAGCTTTCTGCTAAAATGGATGAAAACCAGCTTTATCTTTTTCCCCGGATGTGTGTGAAACTGGAGTTCCCCACTTGTTTTCTGCAGTAGTCTGTTCTGATGGCAGTCTCCACCTGCTTAGTCACACTAGATATCATGTGAGACATACGAGAGATGTAATTGCTTCCAGAAGTCATTAGATCATTAAAATAGTACAGAGGACTTTTTGCAAATTAATTGAAGTCCCTTCAAATTTTAGTTTCTATCTGCTTAGAGCTAAATTCTCCTTAAGGAACCAGTTTTCTTGGTATCTGGCCTCAGTGTCTTATATTTTGTAGAAGGACCAAAATTGACCTTGGAATCTCTTGCAGTAACAGCTTTTTTTTCAGCCTGTACACAGACAATACTGAATACAAAGTTAGCCAAACCAGAGGTTCAGTTAGTTGAAAGTTTGGGTAAATATGTCTGTGTGGAGTGAGAGCAGAACACTCGAGAAAATCTTCAAAAAGCTTGTTTCTTATTAGGTAGGTTGAATTACTTTTTCTGTTTTTAATAGCATTCTATGAACAAGAATGCCGTTGCAATAAGTCCAGAGATCCTCAACATTTTTGACAAGTGGACTCCTGAAATTTTCTTACAAAGGTACAGACTGCCTTATGATGATGGTTTTAAGGCAGCTGTCAATATGATGGTTTTTCTTAGTTATTTTCTTCACAGCCTTATTTTAACAACTAATGGTCACTGGTGATGGAGATTTTAAGAGCTACTGCAGTAAGCACTCTGAATAAAACAAGTCCCTGTCTTGCAGCACTTAATGTAAATGTTGTAGTCTGTACAGATCAATATGTATGTGCATTTACATAGCTTTGTTTAAGATTTTCTAGCCCAGTATAGTAGTGCTAACTGTGAGCAGAGCTTTTCTGTATGGATTCCAGAGTGGCTCCAAATATACCAGCACAGTCACATTTTTCCTTAGAAGAAATCCAGAGTGTTTCCTGTCGGTGTGCACAATCTGCTGGCTTCAGAAATATTATCTTTCTGCCTCTAAAACAAACACTCTTATAAATGACGCTAAAAACAGTATGATATTTATACTCTGAAATTTTAAGACAGTACAATATTTATACTCAGAAATTTTCTATGAATCAGTAAAATTCCACCAGTGAGTAATCAGAGGTCCAGGAAGGAACAAGGAGAGTTTTACCTAAATAAACAATTTCACATTCAAGTCAGAATCTTGTTAATCTGTAACAATAAGCAAAGCAGAAACTTCCCTAAAGCTGTTCTTTTTCATACAGCAGTCTTGAGTAACCATCCACGTCACTGTGATGTTTGTCCAGTAGCAGCAGTATAATTGCACAGCAGGACATCTAGTCCTAATGTACAAACATTTTTGTAGAATAATCTTAAAGAAGTTCCCAAAGAAATGTCAGTTAATCTTCAACACATCAGGCTGTTACTCACTCCTCAAAACACAGCACAATGCATGGTTAGTGCATAAAAATCTGAATTTTAGTTATTACTGTCAATTAGAGAACACGAACAGAAGCAGCACAAAACTGTTTGCCAACTTACTTTATTCATATCTGTCATTTAATCATTAACATTTTAAACTTTGTAGAACAATTGACATTTCTTAAGCACCTGTTCTACAGAAGGCATGAAGAGAGCTGCTTCACCATATGGGTTTCTATACTGGGTTGATTTTATATATGTAAATGTCTCACTTGTACAGATTCTAATAAGGAGGTTGGTTTAAAAAGGGAAAAAAAAAAAAAAAGCTTAGAGTCCAAATATCAAAAGGTTTCATAGAAAAATACAAGCCAATATAAAACCCATAAAGAATGGACTTTCCAAACTGTACTCTAATAGCAGGATTCCGGAGAAGAAAAGCACTAGTCTGGAGTCATGCATGTTTATTTTTCTCTCCTCTGTCCGAAAAGCCTTAAAGACATTGTGACTTGGCAAAAATCAATTATTGAACAAATCCAGCATATATATGAAAAACCCAGGTTATGAGAGATCAGTGGAAAGAAACCCTTTAGTATCAAGTTTATTGCAGTTTTTCAGATTTCATGAGTTTTTAAAAAAATCAGGTAGTAATCAATATATTTTAATAGTAATTATGTGCACTTCAATTGTTATAGGAAGAACTTATGTGGTCTTCTTAAACTATTTTGGTTTGTTGGTTTTTTTATTTTTAATTATGATTGTTACTAACTGGTAAACACCATGCCTATTTTCTTCCAGTTCTTACAAGTTTTACTCTTGTGGGCTGTGATGGGGAGAATGCTATCATGTTTTTATTTGCTATACTGTGAAAGACTCAAGAAAGCAGTAGGGAGAAATATTGACTATTTATGTGAAATAGAAGTGTAAGTAGCACTGCAAATTCATACCTGCAGTAGAAACACATTTTCATTTTCCTCCTCAACTGTCGCATGGTTATTGCAATATGAAGGTCTATTTGTAATTGAGGATAGTTAAGAAACAGACTTCTGTATAATTTAAAGTGGATTTTTTAATATGTAATGTGTTTTGTCTAGATTTTTTTTTCCTTCACATATTTAAAAAGTCAGTTCAAGTACTTCATTCAGTTTCAATTTCATTGTTTATAGTCTTTCATTCTTTACAAAACATGTCTAAACTTGACTTGAGTCCAGACAACTGGGAGGGTTAAATCAGTTTTTTTTTCATTATAGCAATTTATAGTTGTATCAAACAAAATGAAACATATCCATTTCTGCTGACAAAAGCAATTTGCTTTGAAGTCTGTAGCTAACTGCTGAGACAAGACTTAATACCAATTCCTGTCATCTGTGAAACGAAATCTGCAGTTTCCACATTTTCCTGCAGAGGCTTTGAGACAGATGCCTGTCTACCACTTTGTTTGACTTTTATGAGTAACTTGAGAAGGAATTTAGGAGATGAAGTACATGACATCTACCTTTAAGACAGCAAATCAAAGCAGGTAACTGTACAGCAATGACTTCAAAGTAGAGCTATGCTCTGCTCTCTGCTTTATGCTCAGAGTAGGCCAAGGTGATGCCCATTCCCTCATCTTGGCCTCCAGGATGTCCCTGAGGGGGAAGGGACAGGGTCATGGGAGCTGGCAGGCACAGCTGTGGCTCTGTACCGGCCTTGTCAGAGGCCTGCTGCACTGGGTGGCACCAGCTCAAACTCTTCTCTCTAGAACGAAGCCTCCTTCAGATTCTGCTTAATTTGGACAGCCTAGAGGTAATCCAGCTGAGTCTGAAGTTGGAAGAAATCACAAAATATTAGGCTTGAGGGTTCATCAGCACAATTTTTAGAGAAAATTTTTGCCAGTAATCTTGTAATAGTTAGAACCTAAAAATTGTTAGTTATGAGAAAAAAAAAAAAGGTAAAGGTTTTGTAATCAAGTGCAGTTTGTGCTGAAAAGAAGCAGCATATAAATGGCCTGGGAAGCAGTGATACTCTGAGCCATGCAAACCTTGGTAAGGATTTACCAGTGGCCTACAATTACCTTCCCCTTCAGAGAAGTATAGAGCAGGATCTCTGAGGGACTGCTGCCATAAAACCAGGCTATTAGGGAAACCAGGGCTTAAGTCACCAAAACTTGCTTTCTTCCTCATGTCCGACCAGCACTGCCAGAAAAGGGAAAGAAAATTTCTTAGTTTATTTTGGCAGGAGTTTGCCGTTTTGTGAAGACATCTACATCATAGATGGTGCAGCAGGCTCCTCTCAGATAGTTTGGGAACAGAAATCCAATTCCATATGGTTTTCCAGAGCAAAATGTTGTGTAGAGCAGCTCCCAGAGGAGGCCCAGCTTCTCAGCTGTAGGTAATAAATGGTACTGGAAGGCACAATTGCAAACACGATCACATTTTACCAGCTTGAAGCTACAGGCAGATTTAGTGTGCCACGAGCTGTGTATAGCACATCACAAGATCTAAAACTTTGCTTGTGCTGTGAGTGGGTGCCTGTCCCTGCTTTATGGCTAGGGAAATCACACAGGGGAAAGCTCAGACGGGGATACGGATGAGCCCTGATTTTCAGGAGAACTGGGACCAAAAAGTTTTAGGGGCAGGGTAATAGACATGGTTTAGCTTGTGCAAAACAAGGTCCAAATGTTATTCAGAGTGCAGAGGGGTCAACACCTGCCAACAGAGGAAAGTTAAACTGCAGATTATTTCAGATTACTCTATTCAGAAATACATTTTCAGGCTCTAAATTAGAGGGTTCCTAATCATTAGAACTTTTTTATCTCATAACCTTCAAATTAGGGTAGTCCAAGATTAAAGGGAGCTTGTTTATTCTCCTTCAAGCAGTGCTTGACACATTTCTGAAGGCTGTATGACATGGCTTCTGTGGAGATGGAAACAGGATTTGACAACGTGGAGGGCTTTTTTGTCCTATTGCTACCTAACTAAAAGTTATTGATAACCTGGACTGAGTTTGGTGGGTAGGAATGGCTCCTCACCCTCCCTCCGAAGTGCAGTTTTTAAACTTGACATTGAAGAATTTTTTGCTTTTATTCATTAAAACATGGATTTATTTTTACCATTTATATATCTTGATTTGGTTGAATGAAGTCTTATAATCTACAGTGAGTATTTCAGACACATAGGATTTCCTGAATATAAGGAAACTCTGCACAGTGAATATTTTAGAGAGACAGAACACAATAGTTGGATTTCTCTCCTTTCTCAGGTTATCTCTCACTCTCTAAAGGAAACAGCATTCAATGACATTTAACAATTAGCTAGAGGTTTGGTCCCTCAAAATGACATCTTTATATACTGAAGTGTGTGCTGCAGGCTGGTTCCTCATGGTCCTCGGTCAGGGGGAAGCCACCACAGGTTGGTGCTCACCCCAGCAGGGCTGCAGGTAGTTCAGGATGTGCTGCTGTCATGTGGCAACAAAAAAGCGATGCAGAAATCAAAAGCAAAATGTTACTGTGCCAGATCAAAAGCCTTTACAGCAGTAGCCTAACATTGTCCCTTACAAAAGTAATTAAATTCCAATATTCATATATATTGAAATATTTATGTGCTGTATTAATAATGCATTCTTGATATAATATAAATGATGACACCATAAGCATACATTACATAACTGATATACAAGCTGACTTTACTATGTCCTCTTCCTCAGCTTCCTTATAGAGTTTCTGGCAGGATAGTTAATCCTGTGGTTTTGTTTTCTTATGACGAAAGCAAGTTTCATTCCCAGAAGAGCTGCTAGATTAAAATCACTTCAGTCTTTTGTCATCTTAATCCTCTTAAATTAGGGGGAAACCTGTCCTGTCTCCCCAGAGGAGAGATCAGCATTAGTCACCTGGCTGTAGTGTGTCTTTATATGTGACAGCCTGACTTGTCTGTCACACACCACCACAGCCAGATCTTAGCACTGCCTATTTATAATTTCATACAAACAAGCCCCATGTGTCCAGGATTCCTGCTGCAGAGAGAGGATTTCCACTGACATCACAGAGGAGTCCTGAGCATTAGTTACTTGCTGTTGCCACAGTGAAGATGCCAAATGCTGAGCATTGGCAGGGGCTTTCTGCAGCTTGACAAAGCAGATAGCACCAAAACCAAACAACCTACCACTGTTGCAGGTCTGCTGCCTTCAGCAAGGCCCATAGGAAAGTGGGGAATCTTCAGGTTAATAAGCAGAGTTAAGTTTAGAATTGTTCTGGTAGTTTTATTTGTGGTGGTTTTTTTCTTCTCCCCCAAGGAGGTAAAATATTTGTGAGTAAAATTGCTTGAGGCTGCAGTAGTTAGCACTCTGGCTAGCACAGGGAACGTAGGCAATACTGTTAGGGATGACTTAGGGATGGTAATGACAGATTTTAAATGAGTGAGATTAGAAATATCAAATCAAGAGTAAATATTCTTGAAGCAGCCATTAATTTTTAATGCACAGAAGCTCTATAGACTATATGAAACTACTACAACACTATACAACACTACTTGTAATATTATACTATGTAACATTAAAGTACTCTGTGATACTTTGTAAGGCTTTTACCAGATCTTACATAGCCATTAGGAAAACCTGGATTGGTTAAAAACTATGAATGGAAATTGTACCCTTTCTGCACAATTCTCCAACACCTCATGTTCTGGTCAACTCTTTTACCACAATGAAGCAAATTTAAGTGCTGCAACACTTTTTGCTGCTGGCCCTGGAAAAGCTCCCTCCCCTCCCCTCCTACAGTTCTACTGCAGGCTTAGGCACCTACAGGTTTGGGACAGGACCAGCAGGACCAGGAGGGGTGTTGTGGGAAGCATCACAGAGCACCTGCCCAGGAGCCAGAGGATGAGGGGCTCTGCAGGCACATGGCAATGTTCATATGCAATGTGCAAGTAATTCTGGGCAAGCTGTCCAGCAGAGCACCATCAGAACAGCATGCAAATGTTTAAATCTACCCTTTGTATTTCTGCAGGGACTTGAGACTGATGTCAATAGGAGGTGGCACAGATGAAACCATGCTTTCCATCATATGCAAATACATGGATACACTTCCAAGAAAGTGACGCATCTCCACTCTTCCTTGAAAATTAAGAAAGCAAGAGCATGACTCGTGCTGCACACTGAAGGTGACAGCAGCCAGCACCCTTTGAGCAGAAAACAGATCAGTAACTTTGCCATCAAAATGCACATCAAGGTCTTTCACCATTACCACTCTGTGTTTTCCAAAGCACTTTGAAAGCTCGCAGCCTCCTCCGTTCCTTTTTTTCAGTGGGTTACTTACATTTACCAAGGACCCAAGCTAAGCACACAGAAAAAAAATATGTTCTTTAAACAAGCTTTATCTACACTTTAGATCATCTAAGCTGACAATTAAAAAACAGAACTTCCAAATGAATGCAAGCTATGTAGCTTAATCTCTTTTCAGTACAGCTTTGCTTTCAAGATGAACAATTATGGCACAAATGATTCCCAGCCATAATCAAACCCCAGAACAGTGCCTTTCCTCTCAATTACTGGTACCTTCCCTATGTTTCACTTTTAGTAAGCAATCATCAAAATGAGCTCTGTCATCTTTGTCAAATCTGTATCAATTTGTACTCCACTTTGTCATGGACTTTTGGTGATGGGAGTAGTGAGTGTTAAACTTTTATTTGCAGAATTCTAAAAACAACTGTTTAAGTGTATCTGAAGCTTGCGGAGGCCTGAGCTTCAGCAGCAATGTATCATATTTTGTGCATAACCATTACGAAAAATATTAAAAATAAACATATTAATACAAAAACTGTGCAAATTACTTAAAGTCTTCCTAACACAGCCATTTAAACTGGGTGAGGCAGCTCGTATTATTGATTAAAAAAATAAAAATTGCCCCTTAAATACAGCACCATTTCCAAAAAAGTACACTGGTATTCTACAGTAGAAAAAAATGTATATAAACAACACTAGCTAGGATAATACTACAGGACACTTTATTTGTAAATTCATAATTGGTTATTAATGGTAACACATCATACAGTATTTCTAGAAAAGTTTTTCAAAAACTGTAGATACAATTTCAATATCTAGGAAACTTAATTTTTTTTTTAATATCAAAGTCAGCAGTGTAATTAGCCCCAATGATTAGAAATTCCTTGGTGAGTCAAAGCTAAGTCTTCAAAATAAATGTGACTGCACCTCCAACAAATGCATCATAATACACTTTAATATAAAATTCAAAATATTTGCCATTGTATTTCAGACATCATGCATTGTCGATTTAGGGACTATAACTGAGAAGTACACATACTGATGATAAAAGTTCAAGTGATTCAATGGAATCATTTCAGTTTTAAATACTTTCAATATAAAGAAAAAATTTGTACTGTGTCCATATTGGTTGGTCCCAATAATGAAAGGCATTTGCTTAAAAGAGTAGATGTGTAAACACGATCTGTCACACCTAAATTAAAAAATAAAAATCCAGTTTTAAGTAATTTCTTGCCAAAACACGCAGCTTAAGCTACTTAAACATTAACAGATCTAACCACAAAAGTAATTTTAGGGGTACCACTATTACATTTGCTAGTTTCAGGCAAGCCTTTTAAAAATCCACAGGTAAGATCTATTTAGAAAGATCCACATATTGTGTTTCTGAAATTGGAGCTCTAATTTAGAGCATGGCCCAGAATGAAAAGCAGAATGAAAAATAAAGCCTTGAAATTCTGCAATTACTTCACTTTCAAATAACCATTGTTCTTTCTGAAGGTTTTCAATCAATTCTAAAAACTATGTTCCCCTACAAAAATCCATCCTGCTACACTAGCAGTTTCTGCGTATTTACAAATAATCCCCCCAAAACAGGGGATGATGGAAAAACTCTGATGCATTAAGAAAACTATATATAACTTCGCATTAATTGTTAATGCAAATTACAACAATTTCACTGTGTTTATCCACAAAATGTGCCACTTTAAATCACTGTCTTCATTAACTAAGACTACAGTTGAAATTACACAATGTAAACCAGAGGTAACATGCATCACCTCAGTTTAATAATCCAGTATATTACAAAAAAAACAAATAATGAAAAGAGCATCATGTAGCATAATAGCTTTGTCTGGCTTCCTCTGGAGAGTGTTCTCAGTCTGCCCATAGTTGCACCTAGAAGTCCACCCGTAGACTCAAAATCAGTCTCCTACAATAAAAAAAAAAAAAAACCAAGAAAAACAAACAAGCAAACAAAACAGAAAAAAAAGTGTTACTCTACTGCAGAAAATAAATATAGTTTTCCCTGTTTCTTCAAAGTTTCCAAACCTAAAATTATTTTAGAGGCAAAAATTAATCAGGAAAAACTTTCAACCATTTATCCAGTGCTATTTTTACCCCAAGCCAAAGCAAAGTGTAAGCAAACAAGGCACTTCTGACTCCCTTATTTTTTGCTTCCTTCTTCTATTCTTGAATACAATTAAATATAGAAGTGCCTTTTTAATAATAGTAGACATTGCTAATTGAAAACCTATACTCCTATCTGAAGCATAAAGATCTTGGTTGTGCCTTAAGAGCACTGTATTTGCATATCTTATCTTTTTGAACAGAATACTGCAGACAAATCAGTCACATTACAGTCAATATTTAAATACCAATGTTCATACTAAAAGACAGGATGCTTTACATTATTAACTTCTAATCCTGACTCATATTTAAAGAAAGGTAGTTATTCAATACTTACCATTTCTGATAACATTTTATTCTGGTTTTTAACTTCTGTTCCAATTTCAATGGAAAGCTACGAAAAAAAGAACCAGCAAAAACAAAAACCAGAAAGTATTAAATATGAGTAAACACTTAATACATAGATTAGAGAACCCAGTTGAAAATAGATGACATGACCAGCATTTCCCCAGTGAAAGCAATACCTGACATTTTCAAAAAACAAAATAACATGCACAGTATTTTATCAATAACCCCTAAGGAAATAAAGATTTTTCCTCTGACTAGATGAATCTACAGAGTCACAGGAAGTACTCAATGCTCCTCTTCCCCTTTTCCAGATAATGTCTTACTTGAATTATTGCACAGACTTTTAAAAACTCGGGATCTAGTCAAGTCTGAAGTAGCAATTACCAATTTCCTGGAACAACTGTTAAAAGTGCTGGCACACAGAGAGAGCCATGAGCATTGGTTTGATTTAAAGTGTTGCTGGATTTGACACTTGTAACCTGCAAACACATCTCTTTTGACAAGCTGCTGCTGTGCTATAAATGGGACTTTCTTCAGTGAACTTGTGTAGTCCTTCTCTGCTTTGTGCCACAGAACAGAAGGGCGCTGCAGGACAAGGAGGAAAGCTGCACAGGCCAGGGAGAGCCAGTCCTGAGACAGCAACCAGGGCCAGCAATGCCCTTGGCAGAAGCCTGAGACAGATCCCAGGACAAGCCAGAAAGTGAAGTCAGGTTAGGGTTGGAATCAGGGAGGTATGAGACCAGGCACAGCTGGAGCTGCAACACCACACAGGTGGGAGCCAGCCAGAAGAGCCTTGGCTTAGAGCAGCTCCAGAGTTAAACAGGGGAGAACTGGCACTGAGCCTCACTCTTAGCATCTATTCCTCTGTTTTCAGCACACTGGCCTTGAACAACCTGCTCAACTCCTGGGATGGGGGGAAATGCACTCCAGGCCCCCATGCTTTGGATTTGCCAAAACCCGTTTGTTTTCACATGTCAAAACCTGAATCTCATTATCTCATACTGAAGCATTTCAGTCAAGAGTGAAACTGATTTTACATGAGGCTTCTTGGAAGGTTATGTGAAGGCTATTCCATATGCCAAGATTATCCCATTGCACTAACAGATGCAACTCCAGAAAGAGCTCCTCAGGGCATCATGAACTGCTCTGTTGACATACACAGATTTTGAAATGTAACATACCACAGCAGGAGACAAGAAATGAAATTTTATAACAAAGGTCAAAGTTTTTTGTTTACCCCTTAACTTCCTCCAAATTCTTATTCTAAATTCTCTAAATTCTTATTCTAATTCTGTTTAATTTCTCTTTGAGACTAAACCAATTTTAAGCAACAGTATTAACAGTAAGATTTCAAGTGAGTTCAGGCCTAAAAAATTCACTGGAATGTGCTTTGTAACACTTTATGCTTTTAAGAATGAGAAATCCACACAACTTTAATCTCAGAGCTGTCTTTCAGTTAGACTTGTTGGAAAGAAGTTCTCAATCTCTGGCAGGAATCATAACTGTTAGAACACCAAACTGTTCTTTCAGAGGATAGTAGCATGCTACTTTTAAGAGCTGTTTTCACATTACATATTTTTTACCTTTCAGCTGCCATTCCCTGTTCCCCTGCACCACTGAGTGTTAAGAAGTAGAGAAAACTAGGAGTGAAGTTGAGCCAAGGAAAAAGGGAAAGTTAGTGGGAAGGCATTTTAAGTCTTTTATTTCTCATTACCCTACTGATTTAACTGTCAATAAATTAATTTCCCCAGGTCAAGTCTGTTTTGCTCATGGTAACTGGTAAGTGATCTCTCCCTGCCCTTACCTTGATGCAAGAATCTTTTATTGTACTTCTTCCTCCCTTGTCCATCCACCTGAGGAGTAACAGAGCAGCTTCGGTGGTCACCTGATACCCATTCAGATTATCACATCCCTGTTTTAAATTTCTGTTCTAAATTAAGTCTGCTGCTTTCCTGACTCATTAATTGAATGTAATGAATGTGGCAGTCCCAGCGCAGTGAAACACGTACCGATTTAATGGCGCTGACTTTTGTCCTCAGGCTTTCTGTTAACCTGTCGTTCTCCTCTTCGTAGACACTGTAGCCACTGTTGGTGTAGCCATAGCTCCCTGCAGCTGCTCCATCACCTGGAACACAACACTCAGCAGTCACAGACACACAACACCCCTGGAGCAAGTGTTCTGCATGGTCCTGGAACAGGGACTCCACCTTTTTCTAAATGCATACATTACCCTTCAATATGCCCTGTATTACCCGTTGTGTTCTTCAAAAAGAAGAGAAACTGAGGAGTGGCTGTAATTTTTTTTTTCCTTGATAGTGTTTTCAGATGAGTTCTATGGAAATCAATCCAGGCACTTCATGGAGATGTGAATGAAAGACTGAGGCCATTACACGTGGTAATTAAAACTGGAAATAGGATAATTGAGACCACTCTCTAACAAAAAAAAAAATCACTCAAGCACACATTCAGAGAAGAAACTATACTATGATCACATGAGTTTCTTTACAAACAAGACCTTAGAGCAGAAGCCAGGCCTCTGAGCAGAGCACTGCTGTTTCAGTCATCATACTGCAGTTCTGTTCTCACTCCTGCCTTTTTTTTTTTTTTTGGGTGATGGAGCCTCTGGACTGTCATCCAGACAACTGAGTCAGCACAGTATGAGGGACAGAAGGGAAAGAATGGTGCCCAGCCCCACACATTCACCTCCTCCAACTCTAATAAAGATCTACAGACAGCAGCTGGACAGCAGCACGGGCACAGGAGAATTGAAGTCATGTCTAGTCAAGACAAAAATCAGTCTTAGACCTCCAATCTACGAACTGAAAACAATGAAGAGAGATCCAGACTTAGAAAGGCAACCAGAAAAGATCTACTATAAACTTTATGATAAAGATCCCATTAGACTAATTCAACTCATAATCCAGTTATAACACTAATAAATGTTTTTTAATTACAAATAAGTGTTTCTTGCCTAGTCAGAATGGCACACTAAAATGAATGCCTTTTAAATACATGTTAAAGACTTGTGTTTGGGTTGATTTTTTGGTTTTGAGGAAAAAGGGAGAGAAGAGACACCAACCATACTCAGCTCAAGAGCTTTGTCTCATAAAGCTTGATTGTATGCTTGGCATACATAATATCAATATTTTAAAATAGAGCATTACAATGCTATTTTGACATTTTATATTTAGCCATTAAGCCATCCTTTAGATCTAAATAATGACTTTTTTTCATTTGTACTTGTAAACTGTTACTCTGTAACTTAAACTAGACAGATCTTCAACAAGACTGAATCACAGAATCTTCTGAGTTAGAAGGGACCCACAAGGATCATCCAAGTCCAACTCCTGGTGCTTCACTAGTCACACCACGTGCCTAACAGTGTTGCCGAAATGCTTCTGGAACTCTGCCAGGCTTGGTGCAGTGACCACTTCCCTGGGGAGCCCAACCCACTGCCCAGCCACCTTCTGGGAGAAAAACCTTTTCCTTAATATCAAACCTAAACTCCCCCTGACACAACTTCAGGCCACTCCCTTGGGTCCTTTCACTGCTCACCAATGAGAAAAGAACAGTCCCTGCCCCTCCTCTTCCCCTCACAAGGAAGTTATAGGCTGCAATGAAATGTATGTTTTTGTTTCATCACAGTGAGTCAAGAAGCCTTTTAACCCTGGCCTAAATTAAAAGTACCAATGCCTAACACAAAAATGTAACTAAAATGTTATGATTTATAGAGTCAGGGTTCCTCTCACTGTGTCTGATTTCACAGGTGCATCTAACTACAGTGCTTCCTATGAAGCGACACGTGATTTTGACTATAAGTTAACATACCACACAGCTTCATGCCAAAACACCGAAACTGGGTCTCTTAAATGGACTGTGACAATGCAGACATGAACAAGTGCCCCAAAGCTTTTCAACAGGCACAGCTGCTTCTTCTTATGTCACAGGAAGCACAAGCAAGAAGCCTGGCTACAACTATTTGTGGGAGGCACAGAAAGAAACTTCAGCATGGCAGCTCTTAGGGCTGTGCTGCTACACTGCTCCATGTAACAGGGACATGACCAACCATACCTGCAGGCTAAGAGAGAGGGGCCAGGCTGCTGGGGAGAACTGCACAGGTGCTGGTACCCAGCTTCTATTCCAGCCTACTAAATAAAAAAAAACAGTTCTGAAGGGACAGCTAAAATGTCAAGGTAAAGCTAAAAATTTTAGCACAGCTGATAACAGATGTTTAAGTGTTCTGCTTAACCTTCCAGAAGATTTTTTTAAAAAGCAGTTTCAGGATGATCCTTTAAGGAAGGCACTGTTTGCCAGAGACAGCCTAAAAGCAGGCATGCTTTTTCTTCTGAACTCCTTGCACAAACATCCACCCCCTCTTCAGAAACAGCACACAGGTGGGTGGTCTCCACTCCAGCCAAGAGGGAGCTGTCAGTCTGACAAAGGAAAGGACTGAGGATCTAAGCACTATCAGATGCCCACTTTTTAATCATAAACATCCTAACACCTCTCTTGATTCACTAAGAAGTATTCCCAAGACTTGTTTTATCTCTGGAAAATACCACTGCACAACACAAATCTGAGGTGTAGGAGTAAATCTAGGGTAGTGTCAGACACACATGGTTTAGCCCTAAATACCTTCTAGGAAGAAGCCTCAGAAGTCAGTCGTGCATTTCAGAAGTGTAAACATCTCCTACGCTTTACAGGGCCACCACAGCACCCACATGGGTGTAGAACATCATGTAGGAGTTCAAAGTTTCCTTGTAGTCATCAGCATGACTTTTGGCTGAAAAATGAGGCCTAAGCTGCTCAAAACACTCAGCAGGAACTGTGCAGCAAGGATTTCTCAATTTGCACTGTAATAAAATTATAATACTTGGGATCCTTGTTTTTTTTACTCCCTAAACGTAAAGAAGTACTTATAAAAAACCCAAATGAACAATTTCTGAATTTGGAAAGGACTTGACAGAAAAGCAACAAATCTGCCCATCCAAGTGAACATAGCTCAAACTAAAGTGGTGTTAGAACAATTAAACAAGCACAACTAAAGGGGCAAGACTATTTACAAGAGCATGTAGTGACAGGACAAGGGAATGGGTTCAAATTGAAAGACAGTAGGTTTAAATGCGATATGAGAAAAGAATGCTTTACTGCGAGGGTGGCGAGGCACTGGAACAGGCTGCCCAAAGAATCTGTGGATGCGCCATCCCTGGAGTGTTCAAGGCCAGGCTGGATGGGCCCTTGAGTAACCTGCTATAGCGGAAGGTGTCACGGCATGGGGAAGGTGGACCTAGATGGTCTTTGAAGTCACTTCCAAACCAAATCCCATGATTCTATGATAAAATACAAACCCTAGCGCTGCTCCGTAAATGCAGCGGGGCCAGAAGAGGAGGCAGAGGCAGGGGTGATGGCCTTTCCCCCCCAGAGCTCCCGAGCCCTGCCACAGCCCTGCACCCACGGGCACGGCCCCTCCCGCGCCCCGAGCCCTGACAGCGGACGGGCCCTGCCCGCATCGCGGCCCGGCCCGGCCCCATAGCCGCGCTTACCCAGCCCTGCACGCCTCATGACTCTCCCCTGAGATGCCGCGGGAGGAGCGGGACGAGCAGAAGGAGGAGGAAGAGGAGGAGGAAGAGGAGGAGGTCGGGAGCGCCGCAGGGACACGGCGGGGCCGGGACCCTTCACCCCGAGCGCCACGACAGCGCTGCGCGCGCGGCCCGCTGGGTGCGCTCCCACGGCGCGACGGCGCCGCGCGGGGGCTGCTGGGGGATGTAGTCCCGGCCGAGGGCCGCAGCAGACTGCTAAAAAATTTAAAATTAAGTGCTGAGAGAAGCTTTTTACTTCCTTTTTTCCTCTCCACCATTTATTTAGAAGTAACAGGCATGTCACTGCAGCATGCAGATACTTAGACTGGAAAGCTGAAGTTTACATTATTATTGAATGATTTAATTTTTGTTTTCAAAGATAATTTCTCCTTCATTCTTTAATCCCTTGCAATGCTTTAGCACATATGGGTTTTCTCTGCTTATACGAAAGATGTGACTCACTCTACACCAGTGAATTGAATTTATTTGCCAGTATGATACCAGAAGGATTTACCAGTACTCCAATATAAAGCAGACCCTGCTGAGTCCATTCAGAGTTTGCCATTTCAGGTGTGGTGTCCGCTGGACTAAAGAAGCTGAACTGTCTTTCCAACTACAACAGGCTACATTTTCATTAATTTCTCTGGTGTTTGTGCTCTGGTAGGAACTAGGACCCTTAGTATTGGACCAGCAACTACTTGTACAAGGTATATAAACACAGACCTCAGCTCCTATCTTCAGTGAGCTTGCAGTACACCTGGAGTCTTCACCTAGGCAGGTAGAGCTGTAGAAGGAAGAATAAAATACTTCTGGTCCATAAGAAGGGCCATGGCATCCTGCTGGACACCCCAAGTCTTCTTTTGCAATGAATAAACCCTCAAATAATCACAGCATTTCTTTTGTCTCCATTTGTAGAAGCACATTTGAGACCTTAATCTTGTATCTGTCCAACTTCAGGACAGACATTGAGAAGCTGCTGATTTATTTACTTCTCTGTCACCTCTGGATGCCTATGTCTTAAACAACACTACAAAGAGTAAAGTTAGTTAATGCAGAAAATAACTCTTTATTTAATTTTTGATAATTTTGTCAGTTCATCCAAAATTTTAAGTTCAGCATCATTTGCACATCTAAAACAGAAGAGAAGGCCAAGGAGAAGAAATGAGCTGCAGAGCTGTCTCCTGTAGCGCTCACTGTGAAGCTAATATCCAAGAGATTCTGTCTGGAACTCTGCAACTCTTACAGGAATTTGCTAGCTGCCATTATTGATAACCTGAATCTTCATTTATAGCAGTTCAAGGAAAGGCATTTGTTGTTTCAAAGAATTGGTAAGTGCTATCACCAGATTGAAGTTCAAAGATTGAAGCCTTTGAGGTAAAACCATCTGAAGTTCATAGACTGGGGCAAAGAGGTCTCTTAAAGGATTATATGCTTAGGGTAACAAAATTCAGATGTTATAAAATTTACAGCAAATGAACAGATTCTGAGAAAGCTTTCTTCCTGAGTGCTTCGGATTTGAACTAGGGCTCTGTTAGGAGCAATGTCCTCATTGTCACAACTTTTGAAGAAGGGCTAGTGTGACAGTCTATACAAGAAGTAATCAGAGAGTTAAAACTGAGGTTTTAGAAGGGAGTAGAAAATGTCTTTTCATGACAGCTGGCCTGATTATCTCTCTCTTTTTTCTTGAAGGTGTAATTTTATTTACATTTTTGTCTTCATACATCATTCAAGAAAATTATTGCATTTGGTGACATTGCTATATGAAAAGATTTGTCTTTACAGTATTTCCATATTATATGTCACCTTTTTCTTTCCCACATGACTCATCTTCCATTTTTCAGTAAACATGGATTTATACATAACTAGCTAAAATATATATCTCTCAACAAGGATTGTAGTTGTAATTCATGCTAAGGGACTAATTTTTAATTTTTACTTACATTTTCTGTAAAATAATATCCCAATTAACCACATGTAAGGTGTTCACAACTCATAGTGTATAGGTATATAATCTCCCTATGATATTGTGAAATAACATCTTGAGTCTATATGCAATTTATAACTATCACATTTAATTCTACAGTTTCTTACAGCACAGCATGAAAATGATACTGACATGATTAAGGTTTCAAATACATTTTAGTCACACTGAATTTATGTTTTTTTCATACACTGGAAGTACCTCATAGGAAAATTAATGCTGTAGATTACAATAGGAAATCACAATTCCATCTCACAGCAGAGGCTGGACACAGAGGTCAACTGGGTGTCACTAGCATTGGCTGTGTTTATGCTATATTTCCATGGAATGGCTTGTATTGATGTTAATGATTTCACAGAGCAAGTCCGTGAAATAAATACAATTTTTCTGTTGATTTAACTGTACTGCTGTTGGCTTTCTGGCCCATTCCCTGGCAGCTCCCTGCATGGACACTGTGCCCTGAACTCCCCAGCCTTGCAAACCATCTGTGCATGGGTAGCTAGCAGGTGTGGCTGCAGCTGCTCCGTAGTAGTTCTTCCTTCCAGGAAGCCAAAGTGAGGAGTCAGCAAGTGGTTTTAAATGTTTACCAGCGACAATATATAGGAAGAAAAAGCATGTTAAAAAATAAATAAAGCCTGCAAGCTTACCTGTTTTGTCAATGCTTTTACGATCTTTTAATAGTATTCTGCTATAAGTGTGTCATTGTCAGAGACCCTGCTGAGGCAATGTGCATGTCAGTCTCCCTTCACCAAAATATTCCTGAGTAATTTACTGTCTAAAAAACCCAAAAATTATGTCTTTTATAAGAGGAGCATTCCACATGTCCTACCAACTGTCCTATCACTGCTTCTGTTTTTACTGATTCTTTATTGACTTCTACTGGTTCTCTTTACTGAGTCAAATTAAACTAGATGAATACATTTATATAGCAAACAGCCCATAGATTTTATAAGTGGATTACTCCATTACTCCACTGCAAAAGCAATAAAAAGGGGAAAAATCCCCACTGGTAATCTGATTCAAACATCTTGTAAAATCAGTCTTCCAATACACAACTGAAAACCCATGATTCTTACTAACATGATATAATAAGAATATTATTTTAATCAAATTATTAAATAAGTAACAAGAATGTCAGTATTTTGGCATGTTTAAAAAAAAGGTTTTTACAGTCTTCATTATTAACTTGCTTCTTTCAACAATTACAGATTGTGAAAACAGCCTGACTAGTCACAGGCATCATTAGCAAGTTGAAAAGAAAATATCACATGATATAATGTTTAGTATCAAATATTTCAATCAATGTTTGGTTAAGCTGTAAGTGTCAATTATTTAAAAAAACCCACTTGCTAATTAAATCTTGATCCATTGTGCAATTGAGTAACAGCTGATATTTCTAAATAAAACTAAAACATTATTGACAGAGAAGCAGCACAAGACAACAGACTATTTTAATTAACCTCATTATCTTCATAAAGGAGTAACGTCGGCATCTTTCGTCAGTATGCTTGTCAAATAGTATCTTGGTTTGTTCTAAGACTATTCAGCAAATGAGAACTCTCAAAATTCTTCTGTTCCAACAAACCCAGTCAAATAATTTAGGACTTTGCTCCCATGTTGTTAAGCTGACAAAACTGATAGTGGGCTTAGTCTGTCATCAGCCTTGTTCTTCCTGTTGTATTCTCCAACTAATACCGGCAAGAAAACCAAATGCTGTGTAAAACCACACCTTCTGTAAGACCTTAAATGGCTGAAGGAGGCTGCTGCTCACTGCCACCAAGACTGTCAAGCAAAGAATTAACCATCCAAGTCTCCAGAGGAATAGTATATGCAGCTGTCATTCAAATTCTTTAATGATGAGACCATATGTAAATCACTGCTAGTACCAGAAAACCTGTTGTGTCACCCATCATGATGACTCAAAACTTTATTAAATACTGCCGAAGAGAACCATGGCAGTTTCTGGTCTTAAAGCAATTCCATCATAGCTTGCACCGTCCTACTGATAAGGTCTGGACTCATTTAATCTCATTTTGTATTCTAGCTAAAATTTTTTATGATGTTACTTTAAAAAGACAGTTATCAAGTATCTGCCAAAATAGTTTTTATAGTTTTTAGAAGATAACCAAGAAGATATCTACCCGGAAAAGATGCTGAGAACTCCTGTAACCTTTCATAAAATCATGTTGCTAGGAATCAGAGGCGCTTCCTTGAATATATTTGATTTTATTTATCCATGCCTAGCCTTTCCATACACAGGTTCAAACGATCATTAATACTTTGTAGTTATAAAGACTTCCTATTCCATAGCTTTGCATATGTGTATGATTATAGGTTGAAAACTCACATAAACCTATCGTAAGATTTTACAACTCAGTAAATATGCTTGGAGCAAAATTTCCAGCTTGAATATATATGAAGTTGTGGTGGAGCACATTCTACACTATTTTCTTGTTCCTGATTTCAGTATCATCTCCATTTTGCAGTCGTAGTAGAGATTCCTCAGGAAGCTTGGTTTGTCAGACACACATGAGCAGTGAAAAACCACCTGGGGGAAAGAGAAACAATATCTGTAGCTGCATCAGCAGAAAGTGGCTAGTAAGAAAGTATGGTCTTTTTCACCTTTACAACACTTTTTAGATTTATTAACAGTGAAGGCATCTTCTCACTTTGAAATAAGTTGTAGATGGATAATAAGTTGTATTACTTATGTTAGCTCATGCACAATATAATTAAATTTCAATTATTATTTACCTAATTGTATTCTTATTCTTCAGTTGCTTTTTAGTATCATAAACTGCTCTGGCTCCTTTTGATTCTGCAGGGAAAACACCCAGAAATCTCTGCTGTATTTTTATAAATTTCTTGTCAGTTCTGTTAAATTACATCAAAATAGAGAGGAGAGGTTATGGACACAACTGCTGTCTCTCTCCTAAATTTCATTACGTAGGGCTAGAATCAAAATTTACTGAAGTCATGGAGAATTTTGGTATTGACTTTGGATCAAGCTATAAATTTTTATTAAAAAACCACCTCTACTGATTCTTTATCTGCCAAGCAGTGTATGCTTTGTAATCTATGAATAATTCCAGTCATGATTTCTTTCTCTAATATTAAGGTACCATTTCTGATGTCAGCTTTGACTGGGTAAATAATATCAGCTGAGTAAGTGATAAGAATTCAGAGCCATGGCAGTAGTCTGAGCATTAATAACTGTTATGTCTAAAGAGGAGGAGTAATACATTTAAAATAAAAAGTGGAAGTCAAAGTAATTTTTCATTTCAGTAGAAAAAATGTATGGGATGAATGGAGCACACAGTCTCAATCCTCCGTAAAATGCAATTAAATAGAAATTTGATGATTTGTGTTATGTTTATTTTGACCTTTCAAATATGTGGGAAAGGCTTTCACCAGTTAAAGCAGAGAATTCAATAAAAACAGAGACTTTGAGCACAGTGAGTTTCAGTGACGGGAGCACTGTTTTGCAGACTTGCAGAGCATTTTCCTACAGTATATTTTTCAAGAGAAATGGAGCAGACATCACGCTTGTTTCTCTGTAAAGCAAGGCAAAACTGAGAATGTGAACCAAGATTCCCAGGTATTTGAGCTAGCTTTGTTCTACCTTTGTGTTTTGTCACTGAAAAATTAAAGAAGATAAAAATAAACCATCACATACTTCCTCACTAAGAGAACTCTTTAGCTTTCTTACGAGTCAACCAATCATGCGCAAACCAATTTATTTGATGACTAATTAGAGAAGCTAATGCCTGAACATAAATCTTCTCTTGCAAGCCACCTGTCTTCCAGAAAGACCATTATAAGCAAATTGCCCATTCAAAGCACTTTTATAGAGATCATTTTCTTAGACGGTTGCATGGGTTGCAGAGCTGGGTTAATTACCTGAGCACAGTGGTAATGGGACAATGTGACTTCCTGTCCTGTGGTGGCTCATTCTGAGTTTTCTTGTGTGTTTCTGCATAGCACTAAACTGGGCCATAGGAATACACATTTAATTCCCATATTTATATGTCTGCTGGATGCAGTGTAGCAAACTAGAAGAAAGTGTAACATTGTTCTCCACATAGATGCCTTAATGCACTTCTAAGAAAAAGCTGTTTTAACCTACTGAATATCTGAGCACAATATCTAACTTTTAATGAAACTAATAACAAAATTACATCATTTTTTATGACATGGGATCAAAGACTGAAGTAATTACAGTGGAGAAAGAATCACTATGTTTCAAAATTAAAAGTCACAGGTTCTCTTCATGGTTTTCTCTATGTGTAGCTAAAATCAAACTTAGGTTATATTTTATGCTACACCAAGAAGAAAGATTCCATCTCCTGTAGATCATTCACCAACAGAAGTAATATTTACTTGAAAAGTCATTGTCTCTTGTGGGGTCAAAAAGGACATGATTTATGAGTTCAAATTAAATTATATTCTACACGTCTATGCCACCACACGCAAACCATCTACATTGACACAAACTGTACTTGGAAACCCAGACTTGGACAATAACCACTATCCTCTATCCCTTTAGGGACTGTGTTAGGCAAAAGATCGGGAGGTAGGGTTAAAAGTGTCAACCTCATTTATCCCCAGTTCAAAACCTGCAGCCTGTTGTGAATGGCTTGAGGTCCACCAGCCCATATCCAGTGGTGAGTTGCTCCTTGGTTCACGGTCCACCAGCCGGTGCTTTGTGGTGGATTTTGTCCTGGCTTACAGCTCAAAGTCTGCTGGTCTGGTCTTCTGTCTTTTACCCTCAGGGCTGGCCTTAGCCTGCTGGAATTCCATCCCCCGCTGTTTGACTTGTGACAAACTAAGCTGGCCTCTTAAATACCTTTTCCTCCCCTTTTATGCTTTGCTAAGGAGACTTTATTCAGTTTGTCCATCCTAGTCAACACCATTTGATACCCCTGCTGCTGAGATACTCCTTGAATAATCTGTAGTTCTTCATAGCCAAGCAAATATGGGTTGATATTTTTGAATTATTTTACCTAGAATCCAACTATTTATCTGAACTCTCTTATCCAAATATCGTCCCTGAAATCCTGACTCAGGCAAAAGCAGCATGGTGGTGGTTTCTAGAGAATATTTCTTTCCTGGAAGGGTTCAGGAAGGACGGAGAGGACACTAGACACAACAAACCTTACTCCAAGTGATATTTCTGAGTTTAATCCAAATGCTAATTACTTGTACTTCTGTTGGAAATTCACGGAGTTAAAATACAAATGTTAGTTTAACACACTGCCACTGTTGATTTGTGCCCTGTGGGGGGAGCTGCAGAGCGGCTCCCCTTACTCCGCTGGTGTAAAAGAAAATGTAGACAGCATATCTGAATTTCATATTCATGAATCTTTAGTTATAAAGGTAATTTTTTTTAAATGAGATTTCTAGGATAACCTTATTCATTTAAATAAAATTTGTTATTCAATATGACTGTCTTTTAAGTTACGTATTCCATAGATGCGTGAAAACTATGCTTTGAGAATTACTAAATGAGGAATACTAGTACATCAGTTAGAATCCCTATTTCCTGACAGGATATATGGTCATGGATCTGGCTTCAAAGGCTCCTGTGATGGCTTCCTGCTCAGTGGTGTCAGCACTGTAAACTTTAGACCATATTCCTCCTTCTCAGGTCAGCATAGATCACAGACCACAGGAAAAGTAGGGATGATTCTGGCCACATTATCGTGTTTTACAAGACGCAGTTTTCTGTATTTTGACAAATCATGACCAACTACAATGTGACTGCATATTAATCACAGAATATCCTGAGTTAAGAGGGTCCCACAGGGACAGCCCCAAGCATTACACCACATGCCTGAGAGTATTGTCCAAATGCATTGCCTAAATTGCTTCTGACTTTTCCCAGAGACTACAGTTCTTAAGAAATTAGTAACAGAAAGAAGCCTGGAAAAACCAGCAAAACCAGACAGCAAAAATAGGCAAGTTTGAGGCACCTGATTCTTGTGCCTGGCATTTGCTTGGCACATACAGGTCAGCTCATCCTGTGCCAGATGTCAGACTGGAGGACTGGAGCTGCTGCTGGTGCGCAGCTGGTTTGATGTAAGCGTAACATATCCAGCATGTGCCATATGTGTGCGCAAGTCAGTGCGTGTGTGCTCATGACACTGGATCCACCTCTCTCAGATATGACTCACGGTCTTTAGTAATCACAGGAAACACAAAATATTCTGGGCCAAGTCTCAGAGAAAATCTTGGTGACCTGCCAGGAAAGCAGGTCTGGCTCTAAGTCTAGGTTTGTGCCTCCTAACATGGTGGTACATGAGAAGTGAGGCTCAGTGTGTACTCACATGCTGCTGCTGGGAAAAGAGCAGTATTTCGTCATTTCTCTTGCAGCACAAAGTACAAACGACAGCTCAGAAAATGTTCCAAGAAAGTGATATTCAGGATGGAGAGGGAGGATGATTGGATTCTAAACTTGGAAAATAAATTCTGGGATGGAGCCAAAAACATCTCTGTTCTTCTTTTTCCCTTCACTAAAATGTTAAATTTTTGCCAAGGATGTTAAGAGATTTATTTAATCATTTTTACTAATATGCTGTAATGTCTTGAAATGTGGCTTAGGAAAGAAAAGTCTTACTCATAGTCAGTGAAAGAGTAATGTCCACTATTTGTGTTGCAGTAGAAACAGATGACCTGATCTATCATATAGATTACATAGAGAGACATGATTCCTTCCTTAGGGTCAATGAGAGAGAAATGATCCTTTTTTGCATTAAAATAGAGTGAGATGATATGGTTCATCTTGTATGTTTATAGAAAGGCTCTCCTAGATGCCTTATAACTCTTATGACTCCTGTAGTATATTAACTTACTGTGAGCATTAAATTTATGCCACACTTTACCAACAAGGAAACCATTTGAAGGAAAAATATATAAACTGCAAACTGAATAGAAATACATGAATATAACATAATAAATAAAATACGTAGTTTATATATGTCTTGATAATGAAGTAGAAATTTGTTTTTGCTAGAAATAATGTACATTTGATAAAAGAATCTATATTCTTTGTTTTCATTGTTTTCCAGTTGTTGCACTGGAATTTCCAGGTTTATGAAAAAGACACAGAAGTTTGCAAAGCCATGTTCACACACGTCACTAAATAGTTATATACAAAGAGCTTTCATGTGAGGCTCTTCAAGGTCATGTTTTATTATGGAATAGATACAAATTTTACATGTGCACTTTCCAGTAACAGGAATCTATTCTTAGGGTTTGCATAATTTATGGAGCAAAACATAATTTTAGGAATTATAAAGAAATATTTGATATCAATCACCCTTTAACAGATTAATACGAACTTTTGAAAATTTAGATAAAGACAGTTAAAAAATAAGCAGATTTGTTCTATTGTATACTATGAATTGATTTTTTTCAAAACTTTCTCCTGACCTTCTCTGCATCACCTAGCCAGTGATTGTCACAAAGAGAAAATTAATCTCTCCCTTATGGTAATGCCAGCAGGGAGGGAAGCAGCCAGCAGCTCTCCTGGAGGAGCGATGCAGAAGGGAGAAAGACCTCCTTAGACTGGAAGAAAATATGTGGAGGGGTAGAAATTACTTAAAGCCTTGTACGTGGTCCATACAAATACAAAAGCAAGGAAGTTATGCTGTGTAGATGTACTGAGCGAGCTGAGATATTCAACTGTCCATACCCAGCAGAATTCTCAAAAGATGTTGAATCCTGCTGGACACTCCCATGTAAGGGATGTGAGTATTGTAGGCAGCTGAAAATGAGAGTATGTTCCTCTAGGGGTGACTTTTACTAAGAGGCTAATTAGATGAGTTGTTACCTCTTAACTTTGATTTCTTTTGTGAACTGTCTTGTACAAAACTGGTTTTCAGGCATCTCTTATATGAACTTTGACAGTAATCAATTCTAGTTAAGGCTTTTAAAATAGCCCAACTCACTGCCTTCAATCATTTAAGAGTTTTTTTTTATTTCCTAAGACTCTGGAGAGCATTATCTTGAATTAAAATAAAACTGTTTACACAAACTGTGAATGGTCAGCAAAACAATTAAACCTCTTTTGGAGACCATAATACACCAATAGTTAAGACTATTTAATGGAATACTAACAAGGATTTTAAATTACATTTAATGCATTTGAAAAGATTATTTTCTTTCCACAGCTGAATTATTAGTAGGTTTGTACTGAGTTGCAGCGTGTCATTATTATTTTTACATCAGTAATGCCTTTCTAACCTCAATTAGCAGGAGATCAGAAGCCACACTCTGAATCTTTCACTGAAATACAGTTGTCAGCTATGTAAATGGCTTCATAAATATGTCCTAAAAATGGAAATGGTTTATGCAAATTAACCTGAACCACAGTGTGCAAGATTGGAAGTATAATAAATAACTTGGTGGTGTTGGGAAGCAATGAAAAGCATGACTTGGAGAATCAGCTGAATTCCACCAGAGGAAGGAAAGGAGACCTCACTAACATTTTCAAGAGTGCCAAGGATGGAAAAGGACATCTCTTCTGCTCATCCTCTTTCCTTCTAAATTATTTTTTTTCATCCTCAGAGTGTTTCCTCTCATGTCAAAAGAATCATAATTTTAAATACACCCTCACCAACTGGAAAAACCCTACTACAAATAGAAATAGATTTAAAATTAAGACACTAATGTTTCACATTCCTTAGTGGTAGCCTGGTTCTTATAAAGGTTTGGAAAGAAATATTAAAATCTTTGAAACCTCTCACTTTGAATTATTTGAAAACTGGTAGACTGGCAAAAAGAAATGTAAATATTTTTATTTCCTTTGAAAGTCCTGAATATTTGCTAATATTTGCTATTTTATCTATTATACTAAAGACCTATCATGAGCGCCTGCTCTGAATTTGCTTTAGTCATTGATTATTAATTTGTTACATACTGTCATGTGAGATGTTATTACTCAATGCCTTTCAGTAGGATTAACTCAGTAAAATCTGCAATTGCTGCTCTTTGGACAGTTTTTATTTATCCTGTGTTCATACAACTTGGGTGGCTTTTCTGACCCAAAAGGTACTAAGAGGTATTATTGACCTTTAAGAGCACAGAATTTTTATCCTGAAAACAAAACAAATAGGTGAAAGAGCATCCAAAAGCGGACCAGAAAGATGCCTGATGTTAAGCAGATTCAGGTGTTAGGTTTTAGCTTGTACATATGAAATAGTATAGATGAAAAGATACACTTTCCTCAATCCTAACAGACACGTGTCTCTTCTGTGAGGAACAGTGACTCTGTCCTATAGGCTTTCTTGAAAGATTTATTCATTCTTTTAAACCATTAATTCAGAAAAGCTGAGAACTTTGTTAAATGACTTATAGTTTCTGTCAAGATACATAAAAATAGCAAACCACAGCTAATTTAGAAGGCTAATTACAGTAGCCTTGTTAGGCCAGTACTGCTTAATAAGTATTACTTCATAAATTATGTTTATCTTATAATATTCTGTTAGCATTTTAAAGAGGTTGTCAGTTCACTGTTAAAATATGTCATGTTGATACATTCCTTATCTTCAATATGAAAAGTTCCTGGATAAGCTGTTATTGCATCAAGTACTACAAATTATTTATAATGGTAAATTTCCCTAAGTATCGGATGTTGGAAGGGATCTCTGGAAGTCAACTCATCCAAGCCTCAAATAGACTCACAGCCAGAAAGCTGCCAGGACAATGTCCAGAAGGGTTTTGAATATCTCCAAGAATGGGGATAATGTATAGACTATCTTGTGTCTCTTAATGACTCTTAGAGCACTCTGAAAGCAGGCTTAGCATTTCTGAAAAAGCCTCAAGGACACTTTTGACTACTTCAGTGATTACACTGCTGTACAGAGGGGTTACCTGAGTCTGGGTTGAGATTACTGGACATGCACACACTGGAATAGTTCAATTATGTCTTAAGTTTAATATTTGCCTCCTACTGTGTTTCATGTTTCATTGCGAGAAATCTGCTGAGGAATTTCATAAGCAGTTATATTTTTTATTTTAGTTTGCAATTGTATTTCCAGTCCAGCCTTTTTATCAAACACACAGCAGTTTGCTGACAGAATTCACTGCCTCATTTTAAATGCTCCACTTATCACCTGGTTTCCGCTTGATGCTTTATCTATTTTTTAGAAAACACTTAATCTGAGATACCAAACAGCTTTCTTATTACTGAGTATGTATTAGTCATTATAGCAACAAATAGAAAGCTTGCACACATCTATTGCATCTGACAAATCTGGCAATCAAAAACTTATTTAGCAGCAATTTCTGATAACATCAAGAAATAACATTGATTGTAGGGCAGAGGATTTCTTCAATCTGAAGAAATAAATAGCCCTTAATACACAATTCTATTGTGTGTAGTTTATTTTCTGCTTCTCTTACAGTTGGGTCTGTTGTTTAATAATGGCACATTGAAAGGGGAAATCAGGCTGTTAGGCTGTTTGTTTCTTAGCACAGAATTAGAGCACTTTTTATTTCGTTTGACAGATTTGGACCTTTTATACTGTGTCTATAGTATCCTAGCAGGGACGTGTCTGTTATATCTCCCATAAACAACTGTTTAATTGCCGTCTGCTAACTCACAAAGATCCATGGACCATAAAGATCCACATGGTCAGTGGAAGTCTTAGAAGTGAAAAAACTTGTTGGAAACGTACAATCATATTTTTTCACATGCCTCCTATGAAATAAAATGGCAGAACCAGAGCAGCACCTCAGTCAAAATTAGGGGATGAGGTGGAGTATCCTGTGGTTGTGTCAGCACTGATGATCTAATTTGACTCATTAAGGGCTATGTTCTTGGTTAGTTATGAGTATACTGGTCTTTGAATTTGCACAAGTATTATCTCTTGAGCTACCACAAAGAATTAGAAAGCGACAGCTAAGTGCTGCAGAATGACTCACATAAAGCAGGAGATGGCAAAACCCAGTGGTGGCAGTAAGAATGCAACAATGACTGCACAGGAACCACAAAGGATGCTCTGGGAGCAGCTTCTGTGCTCAGAAAAAATGGGTTGCTTGTATTCCCATAGCTGTGACCTATACAAGCAGTCTGCAAACCAACATATGCATGGCCACATGTCCAGCAAGTGAAAAGTGTTTCTGGGAGTGACCAGTTGTCAGTTACTCCCATAAAACTAATGTATATAATTTAGTTTAACAAATACATTTAAAATGAGGAAAAAGCTCCAAATCTGTACTTGCATAAGTAATAATTTAATTTTATTAATAATACTGTGAAGTAGTTTTATGAGTGATTACGACAGAATTAACAAAAAGCATGAAAAATCTCTTTCAGGTCAATATTCCATAAGGGAAAGGCAACAATAATTGTTTATGAAAATGAGCATCTCAAAGGTGATACATTTACCTATGGACAGTTGAAAGGGTGTGGAACTACAAGTGTACTATAGAATCCTAAAAAAATATAGATAGAAGAAATTATAAACCTAGATTTTACTACCCCAGGCAGAGGAGTGAAGAAGTTAATCTGAAAAGATGTTGAAATAAAGATTACTATGTTGAATAAAGATTTTTTTTTTTACTGCTACTAGGTCAAAAATTAAATAGTTTTCTCCATTAATATTTAATAGCTCACTATTTTACACATCAGAGATATGCATAGATGTGTTGCTACAGTCCACTAAGTAGCAGGGTTTGCGTCCATTTACATTGTGTGGCTTTTCAGCATCTCTTCAATGTTTGTCCAGTAAATTCAGGAATCATAGCTGGTTTATTGTTTGTACCTGCTCAGGGCCCAGGCTGCAAGTCTCTCTTCTGTGGTTTACAGAACAATTGCAGTATGCTTTTTGATGTCAGGCTTACACATGCAAGGGCAATTGATCTGTACTGAAAGACTCTCAGAACATATGAAGAATGTAGAAGGACGTATGTATTTCATATATGAGTATCTAAGTAAGTATTTAAAAATTATTTTGTCAAAAGACCACTGCTTTTCTCAAATGTAAATATAAATTATACCTTATTTCTCTAGAGTTCACTACTTTTGAGGCCTTTTTCAAACATTTTTGGACTGTTGAGTGTCTGTTTAGAGTGACCATCAAGTTTACCACACATGGGATTTCTTGAGCATTATCACAAATTGAAGTGGGTGTCTAAGTCTGCAGATGCTTGGAAAGCTGGAGCTGCTATGGGGTGAATTGGTTCATCTTCAGTCCTTACATAGGGCAGGTTGCAGCTGTATCTGAAACATCTTGCAGTCCTAATAATTTCCTTCATATTGTGTGAATAATAGAAGAAACTCTGGTATTTCTGCATTCTAGCAGAAAACAAAAAATGAAAGTTTAATTAGGGATAAAAAAAAAACAAAGCAAGTGTGTTTCTGAAAAATGGATATAGGCAATATTTATCTTTCAAATCCCAAACTACAATTTCAAGAACCTCTCCACAGCTTCTGTCTCATAATGCACACACTTAAACTCCTAAGCCCCCCAGTCCTCTAGACTCTTAAGTCCTTTTACTCAGACTCAGAAGCATTTCTGCTTGGACAAGGCTGACCTCCTCAGGGTTTTTCAATTTAGAGATCAGATATATAAGACTTTTGGTGACTACCCTGATGTGGCTACTTCTTTTGATTGCTGTGTAGAACACTTAATCTCATATTAACACTCATAGGTTTTATAGCAAATCTAATTTAATTACTTTTTTTTCCCCCACCTTGTGTGTTTTTATCCTTGGAATGATTTCTGGAGATATTTATAAGTAAGTGTGATTTTTTTTACTAAAATATAATTGCTTCTTCAGTAGTTTGAAAATATTAGCTAATATATGAGCTCACAGAAAAGTTCCTTTGTCCCTCTTTTTTTCTCAGAAATTCTTGTTGATATTGACAAAGTTTTTGCTCATGGACTATAGGTAGCATTTTTGGTATTCTGACTTTTAAAAAGCTCAATAAAACATAGGGAGTAATCATTATGAAGACAGCAGATTTCAGTTATGAAAAAGTGAGTTGCTGGAAGGGTGAAACCTTAGTCACACTGAAGAAATCCTCTAGATGTAGAAGTCCCCTCATACATGGTCTTCATTCCAACTTGGGGTATATACCAGCAACTCACTGTGATAAAAATTGGACTGTCTTGAATGTCTCAGCACTTGAGAGCTCATTTTAAAAAACCCCAAACAAACAAAAAAACCCAAACCACAAGTGCTTTGAAGAATATACATAACATTACCTCAAAGTCTGAATAAAAGAAAGATAGCCTAATTAGGATCAAGAACACTGTATCTTTCCACAAAGTCAGAAATATGCTCCACAAAAACAATACATGTCTGTCAGACACTGAAGGAGAATACCATTTACTAATTTGGTTGAATCTACCACTTTTTTCCATTTCCCACTAACCAAATAATGTATTCCAAGTTTGACAGCTTTCTATATTATGATCTGGAACACCTTCCAAAATCTGTGGGCATATAATAAATTTTAAGTGAAGTCTGCCTCAGATTTTTTTTTTTTTTCTCTAATAAATGTGTGTACCTTTGGGTAAGGGAAGTTCTAAAGCTATGACGCTTATGAAGAAAAATGTGAAAACAGCTATTAAAATCATTCTTCATGTAACTATGTTTAAAAAAAATCTGCTGTTTAAGCTACCATAGAGGTAGCCTTCACTTTCAAAAGAGATGCCTTATTTTTGGAAACAGAGGTATTGGAAAGCCTTATAGAGATAGTGCTTTTGTTTTCTGTCAGATGACTAACTCTGAATGGACGGTACTATTACAGAAACATCCTCCTGTAGATTTAAAATGTTGTAGAAATACCAGATGGTAATAGGAGCTGATTTTTATTTTTAAAGAAAAAAATTTTTTATTTCATTAAAATGAAAAACCATTAAAATATAGTCCAGTTTGAGAGTGGGATTTTGTCTGCGTGTATGTTTAATGAATCCATGAAATAGTTTGTCCTTTTCCTTTGAGTATTATAGTGCACGACTGTGATTACTGAGCTTATTTACTTTCTCATCAATGTGCTTATGATTTCCAAGGGGCTATTAGCAAGTCATTAGGAGCTAACGGCAAATAAATTAAATACATGTAAAGAGCCACATGGTTCTGCATTTACTTGGAAGAGTTGTTCCAGAGAGAAAAAAAATGCAAGGCTTGAAGAAATCACAAGTAATATTGTGTAAGTTTACTCTGTTACCCAACTTCTGGTTGGGTCCCTTCCAGCCTTACCTGTTCAGTGATCACAGGCAACATGTGATTATCTGGTGACTGTGTTATCACTGCACTTCTTTTGCCTCAGGAATGTGTGAGTCTCCTGACCATTTCCAAGTGTCTAAAACTGAGACAGCTGGTTGTGGGTGGGAGTTTCCAGGTGAAGGTGAAGCCTTAACCCTTTTTTATTTTGGATTTCTTTCTATATACTGCTTCCCTCTCTATCAGCAGAAAACATTATGGGATGTAGGATAAAGGAGTTGTTGCCAAAGTTCATAATTTGCAGTCTGGACTAAATTCAGCTGACTACTAGCTGATATCAATTCTGACTCTAGAGTCTGTTGTAAACAAAAATTGTACAAATTCTGGACTCATGGTTTCAGTGCTCACAAAGTTCTGTTGTAGCCTGAACTGAAGAGTGGCTTACAGCTGTGTAACCTGATTCATGTCTCCAGTATGGCCAAGTAGTGTGTACTGAATATAGGGTGAAGAGTTGAACTGAAAGCTTGCTAATGAGGCTTAATTCAGGATATTCTGTTAGACTTTTCATAAGGTCTTTCTCTGTTCCTTTTAGCTGACAGTCTTCCTTTGTTAACCTCAACTAGATATTAATAAAAAGTAAAACATGGCTTAGAAATGTACACCCCATGACAATTCAGTCATGCCGGGGTGTGCATGCAGTGAGACATCCATGCCCTCAGCAAGCAAAGGAGAGAGCTGATTTCATTTGCTCTAATCAACGATGGCTGTGAATCCACTGTGGTTTGGGGTCTAATTAGATGATTGTTAGTTGTTTAATGTGCTAAGGAAAAGTTTGTGATACATAAGAGAATCTTCTGTTGCTGATTTCAAAACCCATGAGTAATCCTCAAGATTAGCAGTGGGAGCATGGCTGACTCAGCTCTATGTAGCATCTATAAACACATTAGCAAAGCAAGAATTAATTATTCTGGGAAGAACTCAAGGGGGAAAGTGATTTCCTCTGTTGTTAGTCAAGACAAAGCAATAAATGTGGCCTTACTTTGATTTGGTGTTCCTGGTATACTGCGTGTTCTCCTGTCCTCTGTCAGATCTTCAACACCTGTTTTGTGTTTATCCAGCCAGCCATCAGCTAGAGAAAGCATGTAGGTTCTGGCTCTTGTTAAACCTAAGAGTAATTATAAAATACTGGATACTTTGTAAGCCAGAAGTAACTAAATAAAAGTTAAATTGAGGCTATGGGAAATCAGGAGGCATGGCAGAAGCTTGTCCTGAACAGTAACCTGGATAGAGGAAGAGAGAAATTAGAGGAGCTGGGCCATTGGTGCAAGTAGGAAATGGTTCTTAAGCCACCCCTGGATACAGACTGGTGTAGGGTAAGCATTTCCATGGTGACATTTAAGGAACCAGAACAGACCATGTCTTAAAGAGGGAAATTTTCTTTTTTTTTACTCCTTTTCTCATTTTGGCAGCAGAGTTTGCAGTAAGGATTTCCAGAACTGAGAGGCAGGAAAAAGAAATTAGTTGGGATCAAAAAACTGTTGCCTTGTGTAATACTTGACCTTTTTACCTTGTTCCTAAGTAAATTGTAATTATAGTCTGACTTATAGAACAAACAACTGTTTGAAACATAAAATAGCTGAATTCTGGTTTACAGAAACATCAAAAAATTATGTATTTGGTGAACTCAAAACATCTCTTTCAATCTTTTTATTATTTTACTAGAATTAGCAGAGTGCATCAGCTTTCATGGGTACATTTTTCATTTTAAAAACACTTAGATCTGGAAATAAATATATCGCTTTTTTAAGATCTCTAAGTGTGTTGGAATATGTTCTACGTGTGAAAGTTGTGTGTTCTTTTGCTACAGAGCTCATAAAAAAACACTGCTATATTATTTTCAAATTCAGAGGATAACAGAGGCTAATGTTCAAGTTTGAATCAGTATGTACTTAGATCAGCTCACTTATATACTGTGCTGAAAATTAATTGTAGGTTTTGTGCCAGTGCTGGATAGTATGGCCTGTTGCTGACCTTGTAGAGCTGGTAAATGGAATGCTTTTACTTTTCTGAAGAATGGTGTGTATAGCCTACGGAGCTCATGTGAAGGAAGCAATGTTTTGCATCTTTGTAGTAATTTTAGTAGTACTTATGTCAAGTGTTCATGTAAACAATTTTGCCGTTTCTTCTGCTGTAATTTCTTCTCAGCACGCATCAATGGAAAATTATAATTTAAGAGTTTCTACTTAAAAGATTCTAATTTTCATAATATTTGGTGTTCTGTCAAATACGGAAAAGTCTCACCATGAAGGGTTTTACAGTTAACACAGTTACAGCTGCAATTCACAAATCAGCCCAGACAATATCAGAAACTACAAATCCAAATTCAAGACTTCCCACAGGCTCCTGTGGGAGCAGAACTCCATCATTTTGTACTTACCTACTTCTCACTAGCACTCTTGTAGAAAACCCTCTACTTGAGCAAATAACTTCTTGCTTGTTTATCAGCATAGGCTGTGATAGAAGGTGGTTTTTTTCAGTGCTTCCCTCTTCTATGCTGAGGCATGGATTGCTGTAAGTCATCATCTGGGTTTTCTTGCTTGAAACCTATATGAAGAAATTATTTCTCATTGTGCTCACCACTCTGTAACAAATGCAACCTTGACTAAAAGCATCAGGTTGATTGTGCTCTCAGCAGCTCTTTCATCTGAAGTGCACTTTCCCAGAGATCACTCTCAGGTTCGTTCTATCACCTATGAGACAAAGGAGAGAGAAGTTCAAGCAATGAAGCAGTTCAAATGTCAAAACATATATTGGCAAGGTAATTGTAACAGATTATTTGTAGAGTTCATGATCACACTGTGGTCAGCAGTGGAAAAAAACTACTGAGATTAAAAGTTTCCTCTGAACTATTCAAGATGAACAATTTGAATGTTTCTGTGAAACAGTTCCTTGTGGTTATCTGTTTCAATAAGCTTTCAAAACAATGGCCCAAGTCTTTTTCACCAGAAAGTCCTCAATTTTACTGCCAGTTGAGAAAAATCCAAAAACATCAGGATTAAGCACCCTTGAGATTTATTGATGGCTGACAAAGCTTTTAATATCTATTTAGAGTAGAAACAGCTGGGCTGTTTTGTTTTTTAAATGCAAAGCACTGAAAGCATAGCTAGCAGATTAAGGTGCTCAGTATCTAGGCAAGGCAAGCCCATTAAGAGTGTGCAGAATCATTAATGGCTGACTTTGAGTCAGTAAACACAATTTCATGGTAAAATTACTTTTTTCACTTAACATTATCTAGATATGTGTTCTATCAGTTGCAAAGTGTGGGACTTGAAAAGAAGGTCTTGGTAGTCACAAAAGCTGATTCTCCAAATAAGCTTTAAAATGCTCCAGATCTCATAGATCAATCAAAAGACAAAAAGGGGATTGCCAACAGGGCTGATCAGTGCAGTTGTGCAGCAAAATAAATACCCCATGAATACCCCCCTAGACTTGTGTGTAAAAAAAGAAGTGCTCTGTTTCCTCACCAAATTCTTAAACTTTAGATGTTCACGGCCCATGAAAGTCATTCCTGTATTTCTAATTCTAGAACTGCTTTCTGTAGATACTAATAGTATAAGCAAGGCTAGCAGCGGGCGCTTGAGGAGCAGACTATCTGCCTTAGCTGTTCTAAATGAAAATACCCATTCACATTGTCAAGTGGCTTAGAGCAGCACGAGCTGTGGACCTTGAGCAAATGTAGTGGGTTCTCATGTGGAAGTTTTGACCCCATCAGGAACTAGAAGGATATCAAGCGTCACTCTGCTAGTGGCTAAAAAAGGTCCAACTTGCCTTGATTTACTGGTTCAACTCTTTATTGAATTTAAATAGTTGTTTTCTTCCTAGCTTTGTTGTAGAACAAAAAAAATTAGTTGTGATGCCCAATTTAAATACTAACTGAAGTAGATTTTTATACCGGAGCACTATTTTATTTGTAAACTCAGTGTAACATATTAAATAGACAGCTGTAGTCCAAAATCCCATATACTCTACTTCAGTCACATCCTGGAGACTTTGTGTCTTAATTGTCATAGAATGATGAGCAGTGACACGTTTCACTAGACCAGGTTGCTCAGAGCCCCATCAAAACTGTTGTTGAACAGTTTGGGATGTGGGATCCAAAATTTCCCTGGACAGCCTGTTCCAGGGTCTTACCACCCTCACAGTGAAGAATTTTTTCCTAATATCTTTTCTAAATCTACCTCCTTTCAGTTTAAAGTAATTCCTAGTTGTGGATTACCACTACAATCTCTTCTAGTAAATTCCTTATCAGTTAATAATAAAGTCATGATCCTTCATCCCTTCAGTTATGTGCTACAGGTGACAGAATATTGGGGAGGGAGGGGTGGTTGTTTTGTTTGTTGATTTGGTTTTTTTTCATTTTGGGGGATTTTAATGCTTTCTGACATGTACAAGCTGAGCCATCTTAGAAATTATAAGCCATTCAGAGTCTTAAGGGAAATCATCCAAAAGAAAATTGATATTTTAATCTTACACTTTTTACAAAATAGTGAATGTTTGTTTAAGATTCCTCATAGAAATTTAAGCAAATAAATATCTGAAATGCCGCACAAATAAGAGCAAAGATAACAGGATTTCAATTGCATGTAGGCAAATGATTTGTGTGAGTGTAATGACTGCCTAAACAAAGAAGCACTTGAGCAACAAATGATAATTATGTATGGTAATGTCTTGTTATCTACCAAACCATGCATCTTGCATGAGTAAGTGCTTTTTGGTAGGAGCATATTTATGTAACGTCTGCAAAGGGCCTTTCCTCAGTCTTCTCTTAGCTCATGGGAGAAGGTTGATTCACCACATGTTATTGGGTGTTTGGTACTCTCTCCACCTTTTGCCCATCTGATTCAATTTTCCTGTCTTTGATAATGAAGTTCCTATTTTTCAATACTTTCTGTAGCTGCCTTTTCAAAGAGTTTTTTTTTTTCAGTTTTTATTAGGAAGTAGAGAAAAGGCAAAAGGAAGAATCAGAGGTGCAGATTCTACAAAGCACTGAGGAGTCCCTGTAAAGACCTTCTGTTTCCACTCAGGACAGCATTATCCTCCCAGGTCTGCATCTACACTATAGTCCTGCTTTAATAAATGTTCCTCTCCAGCCTACTATTTGGTTGTGAGCAATGAGAGCTTCAATGTATATTTTCCTTGAAGAGCTCTTGCTGTAGCATTCCATTACACATGGACTGCCTAGATGCCCTGGAATAAAACTAGTCCATGGAATGTATCCCTTGCACACAATAAAGTACAGGTTCTTATTCATGAAATAGACTCAAAGCTGATCTGTACTGAAGTTCTCTCATTTGAAGAGAAACAACTTTAATAATGTTAATTTTAATGCTTCTCAACACTTAGTTTCAAATGAGATCAAGTCAAGTAACAAGCCATCAAATAGGTCATAATACATACAGAGCAGGAGAAAAGTGAGGAGTGGGCAGGTGTTTCATAAAACAACAGGTGATTCTCTTGTTGCATAAAGGAGGGTGAGCAGTAGATACTAAGGCCTACACCTTAAACCTTCTCTTTCATAGTAGGCCCAATCAACTTCAGTCAAAGAGTAGAATTAATTGAGTTATGTTGTTGTACTTCAGCTCTGTGGAGAAGGACCTGGGAATCCTGGTGAACAAGAAGCTGTCCATGATCCAGCTAAGCCCTTGTGGCCAAGGATGCCAATGGTATCCTGGTGTTCATTAGGAAAAGCACCAACAGCAGATCGAGGAAGGTGATCCTGGCCCTCTACTCACCCCTGGTGTGACCACACCTAGAGGACTGTGTCCAGCTCTGGGCTCTTTAGTAGGAAGCGAACATTGAGTTCCTGGAGTGGGTTGAACAGCAGGCAACAAAGATGATTAAGGGACAGGATCCTTTCTCTTATGAGGAAAGGCTGAAGGAACTGAGTCTGTTCAGCCCTGCCAAGAGACAACTGAGACCTCATTCATGTCTCTCAGTATTGGAAGGGAGGGTTTCAAGAGGATGGATCAGGCCCTTTTCTGGTGCTAGGCAACAGGACAAGAGGAACCAGACAGAAACTCATGCAGAGTAAATTCCAGCTGAATATGAGGAAGAACTTCTTTACTTTACAGGTGACCATGCACTGGAACAGATTGTACAGAGATGTTGTGGATTCTCCCTCACTGGAGATATTCAAGAACCATCTACGCACAAGCCTGTGCCATGAGCTCTAGGATGACCCTGCTAGAGCAAAGAGATCAAAAGGAAATGAGTAAGCATGAATAGGGATTCTTCTGTCTTGCAGAGAAATTCTCTTTAATTTGTGTCCTAGGTTACAATGTAAAATGTGCCAGAAGGTCTGTATTCTATCTCCATCTTCATGAACTGTTAAAATCAGGAGGGGCGGTGTTCTCCTTACCTCCTCCCCTGGACCATCTCCTGTCAATGGGCCATTAACACATTGCCCCATGAGTCATAGATAACTCCCTCCAGGAGCCATTTGTGTTTAATGGGCCATCAAGGACCCACCCCATGACTCATAGAATGACATCAGCCCATTGTGAGAAGCTCCACCCAGGGGGAGGAGCCAAGCATTCCCACCTGGATATAATCTGGGCATTTGGACAGAACAGCCATCTGCCTTCTACTGGATTCCCAGAGGAGCAGCCTTCTTTCCCACTGGATTCC
>VXBU01011893.1:604136-637733 GCA_013400315.1 Bombycilla garrulus
ATTTGGAGGGAGGGGGTTTACGTTTTCTATTTCAAGAGAAACTCCTGCCTTCCTTGGCAGGCACCTGTTTTTCAAAACCAAGACAATTTGAATGTTGACCGTGGCTTGGTGCCAGTTCATTGAGCTGTTTTGCACTGCAATGAAGTAAAAAAGAGGATCTCAGCTGTATGAAAATGCTCTGGCCTCTTTCACTGCATCATTCTAGGAGAACTGAATTTGGAGGGAAACTAGTTAGTACAAAGACATGTGGAGGCTGTCTCCTGTCATGTGTTAGAACATTTCAAGGTGTGCTTCTCCATGAAGGGACAGCTGTTCTCACTGCTGGAACCATTTCCTTCCAAAAAACATTTGTGGAGAAAGTTGATGTAGGCCTATGAACCTGATTCTATTTCAATGTTTCATCTTCCCAGGTGCTGCATAGTACAGCGAGTAGAGTGAATTGCCTCAGAATAAGGAAAATCTTACAATGCTTATTATTTTACAGCTATCCAGAGAATCCTCCTGGTGATATGCATGACGATATGTTTATCAGGAGCAGTTAATCTTTATGTCCTCAGGAATATTTTCAAGAGTATTTATCTTGAAGAACTACTACATCAAATGATTATGTAATGCCTACAAAGGTAATTGACAGCTAAATTTTAATTAGGAATCTCTTAACTTCATGTTTCAAAATGTGTAGTAATTATTATATTAGTGTTTCTCCCATTGTATAGTCTCTAAGAAGCTTGATCAAAAAACTACTACTTGTAACCACCAAAAACTTAGCATTTGTAGGAGGTTGAGGCTTAATTCTGTACCTGAAGGGTGTTGGTGACTTAAATCAGTCCTAGGCAAGTAAACCAATTTCTGGGCTGTTTAGGAAAGTTAGTTTTGGGGGCCTGACACTGAGGAGTGTGTGATGTCACTTGGGGTGGGGGAGAGGAGGAGCACTCTGAAAGGAGCTCTTGCTGGCTCTGAAGCAGGATAACTTCCAGATACCTTTCTGTCTTTGACAGGACAGGCTCTTCTGTTGCCTAATTTATCTAATGATTCTAAAATTCTGGGATCTCTGAAAGGCAATTTTTGTCCATTCACAACGGTAAGAAACTTACCAGAAGGCTTGGAAGAAGCTCTTTTACGTGAAGACTTGGAGTAAGTATGAGTCTTTGACTTTGAGATACTATTTCTGATCTCTCACAGACTTCCTGCAGCAGTCTTATACTATTTCTCTTAGGAAGCATAACTTTGTAATTTTGAACCTTATAGCCTTTGCTTTATCCATCCAGATTCTGTGCAGATTCAGGGAAAAATATTGGCCTTTCTGTGGTGCCAAGATATAAAAATATCTCACTAAAAAGCTGAAATAGCATGGATTTAATGGAGAGAAATATCTGAATTGATTTTGTTTGTATTTAAGACACTGCATTTGACTTGTTACTGTGCCTTATTTTAAACATGCTTCCTAAGTGATGCTTGTATTTGCCTCTGAGGTTTATGCAGCCTCAAGTGAAGTTAACAGCACATAAAGTTCTTAGGATCATTTTTAACCTTTATATTCATGTTTCATTGCTTCCTGATGAAGCCTCCATCCAATGGAAAACATTTGCTTCTAACAATTCAAGACCAAATCCTCGACTCCTACAGCAGGCCTAGAATCAATGCACAGCTGGAATGTGAAAATCACAGAAATGAATATGCTGAAATATCTGGAGGTGGCAGAGAGAGCCAGGAGGCTGCTGTTGGCTTCTCAGCAGCCCACTTTGTGTCCAAGCATGCCAGAAACCTGTGGACTGCTTGCTGAATTTTCTGCTTGAAAATGTGTGAGGATTTGGCACTAGAATTCCTCTCTCTCTCCCAAACACTTTGCTTTAATGCACCACACCAATACCACTTGAGTACCGGAGACTGGCACTTCATATTTAGCATTCTAGTAAAATGAATTGTTCCTGTGTTTCATTTCATTTCCTTGACTCCTAACCTCCAAGCAGAACAAGAAAAAGTTAATAGTGTTGACTATGTAGGCGGAAAAGAGGGATTTATATTGGTGGAGAAAATCTTGAAATGAGACACTCTTCTGACAGAAAACAAGAAAGCACTTTTCAAAAAAGATCAGTTCAGTAGTTTAAAAAATATTTACATATACTGCATCAAAATAAGTTTGTACAGTGGTCAAATATATCTTGAATATTAGATTCTTAATGTCCTTGGGTGTTCATTGAGTTGAACTATCCCAAACAAACCTCTAACAACTTTCCCACTGGAATATAATTTCCTTCTGCCATGTTACATTCTTTGTTTCATTTTGCAGAGGAATCATCTAGCTGGAGAGTGGGTGGAGGCAGACTCTTATGCATCTTCTAATATTTTGGCCAGTGATACATCTGTTGTGGATATAATTTGAGCACAGTGGAAATTAGAATTATGTCTATACTGGAATTGAATTGTTTGTTTTCCTTGACATCAAAATTTGTACTATGTGATAAAATACAGAGTATAACTGTGCTGGTTTTCTGGATTTTATCTTCTCCAGTACTTAGTTTCATTTGAAACACAATTCTACTATTGATAATCTTGACTAAAAGAAAAACCTCCCACTTAGGCCTTTGTGCAGTGCGACATCAGCTTTTATTTAATGTTCAACTGAGGAGAAAAATTTTCTTTTTAGTGGAAACTGAAGGTAGTATCTGATTTTTCCTTGCTGTTAATAGCAGTACAAACTCTGTTAGCTTGGTCTTTATATAGTAAGGTTTTGAGTTTCCCAGTAACTGACAGATGATGCTTTCACTATCCCTTCAATGCTGAAACAAAATGCATGCAATTCATCTGTAATTAAAATCAGGGTCGGTAACACAGACTAACTTGGTTCAGTGTACAGCTGATTAGAATTTTGTGCCTGTTCTATCTGAAAATGCTTAAATGGAGAATCTCATTAACAAAGCACTGGGGGTGGGGAAAAAAATCTAGATTTATCATTCTTGAAGCTGTAAACTGAGATGCTATCAGGTCCAGAGAGGCAGCAGCCCATGCATGATGTGAGGAGACCGCATGCTTTTTTCTTCTTTCTCTTATAAATAAAATGTCCATGTATGTTTTCTCCATGTGTACAAGCTGCCTGAAAACAGTCCCCCTTGGATCTTGGTCTATCTTGTGAAACATTGCCTTGTGGTGGTATTGCAAATATGGATGTTGTGAATAGTTGTCCAAGATCAGCTTGGTTTAGCAGCTACCATTGCCTCAAATCTTGTTGCATTCACTACCCCTTCTATGATTCCTTCCCCATGGTGCAGTTTTCCCTTTCATATTTAAAATGCAATAATCATGTTAAGAGTATTGTTTCCAAACTAAATTGGTTTTAATTTAGTTAGTTTCTCATTAGCTCTGGATCAGGACCTTGCTACAGTACTGACTCTGCTATACTTCCTTTAATTATATTTAATGCAATCTCTTTGTTTCCCAGAGGCTAAATAAACCTGCAGCCAAAGACTCAAATAAGTACAGAGGACTGCTTTCAGGAAGGTTTAGAAAAAACTTAAAACGTGCATTGAATCTACTCTTTAGTTCCCTACCTCTCCATAGTACTGCATGACCCCCTAACCTGGCAGCAGGAGGCTAACCCAATTCAATATGAAAAAACAGCTCTTCCCCTCTGGACAGCTAATAACCTGTTTCTGTGCATGTTTTGGCTTTCCTAATTTCCTTTATGCCTGTCTTTCTTCATTCAAATTCTTATTTTAGCTAAAGGATTGAGTTTTGTTTGGAACATCTGGCAAGGAGACATGGTACTGAGCACCTCCACAGAACATGGGGCTATTCAGTTAAATCTCATTTCCACATTTATGTGCTGCAATTGCTAGTTTTCTGACCATACTTACAGGAAGAGTCCAATTTATCAGTTTTCTTTCCATTTTCCAGCATAAGTTGAATTCTGCCTTTCCAATGAGTTCCTATGTTTACCACCATTACTGTGGCTCTGTTTCCCACATGAAGAAAATACAGTTTTCATGCCCTGGGAGATATTCTACTGTTTCCTAGGATACTTTTCACAGAAGCTCAAAGAAGCCTCTTTCTGCAAAAGTAGTATTGCTGATTGCCCATAGGTAAGGTGAAAAGGGCAGAGAGAAACTGGTTTGAGCTGAAGACCTAGGGAAAACAGTGTGAGGAGCAAAACTGCAGAATCTGATGCTGTGGAAATTTGTGCCAATTTCCCTTTCTATATCTGCTTTTTAAAGCATCACCAGGTCCTATTTGCCTATTTTTACTGCGGAGGTACACACAGACACACACTACAATAAAAGGGTCCTAAATGGCAAAGTATGTGTTCAAGTTTCACTGCTGGGCATGTTGCAGCAGGAGAGCACTGTGAATGAAGCTCCTCAGGAGCAAAGCAATTATGAAGAGTGAACAAAATTATCATTTCCTCACAACCATGGGGCTTCTACAAGCAGAAGAGATGTAAAGACTCACTGGGGATGTGATTGGATGTAAGGAGAGAACACAGATCTGCTGTTCCTGCTGGGCCAGATGCTTAGAGAAGGGTTGAATTCCCTCTGCTTTGAGGAGTACTTGGCTTCCTGTTACATCTCACAGGTCACTATTTTTGCAGGTGGCTTTCATTCAGTAGTAAAAGCCAACACAGCATTAGGTGAGAGTCTGGTTAGAACCCCATTTCATACTAAAGAATTACATATTCCTCTGGATGTTTCTGTAGTAGTCCAGTATCTTTTGCCTATGCTTCAGTTAGTGTAGCCTTGTAATAGTGTATTTCACCCAGAAGTACCAAGGGTTTAATAAAATTAGGTCTATGGTTGTGCTGTGATATCCTCTAGGGATTTCTAATTAAAGCTGATTAAGAACATACCAATTAAATTACTTTCTATTGGATTATGCATATTCTGCAGCATTATGATGTTTCCTTTTACTTTGCCCTGGGAGCCCAGCGAGGCTTCAGGGAGGAGGCTGCTGTCTGTAGTAGAGCCAGCCTTAGCATTTAAGATGTAGCCCTTCCCCAAGGCAAAAAGTCTGAAGTGGCAGCCCAAGAGGATTTGAACAAGGCTGCCAAGGCTACAAGTGTTCTTGGCTGCATGGAAGGAAACCAAAGGCAGTCTCCAGGAAAGAGAGGTCACTCATTTTAAATGGCTGAAATAAATCTTTTCAAGCCTCATTCTGTAATGACAGTATTTCTGATGAAAACCTCTTATTTTTTCTTCTGGAATCTCACACTTGTTTATTCCAGCCAACGTCCCTCTTTTTTTTTTTTTTTGATACACAGAGGAGTGGAGGCATTATCAGTATCTTTAGATTTTCTAAAATCACCTGGGAAACATAGGAAATAGCCAGCAATAAAGACCTGCAGCACTGCTTTCTGTTATGATAGGCATACAACCCCTCACACTGTCACTTTTAAAAAGCTGCCTTCCTTTTGCTATGTGCTTAGAAAACTGATTTTAATAAATGAATAAGATTAGTCAGTAATGATTCTTGAACTGGATTGCCTTGGACTAATAAACCCCCTACTCTTTTCTACTGGGCTTTCTAGTAGGAATGAGGACTTTTAATTTACTAAGAGGTCACTTGGAAATACAAGAGTCTGAGTGTATGGGATCTTACCATGCTCCTTCTTGAAGGGGACATTATGTAATCCTTGCCTTCTTCAGCTTCAATGGGGTCACTCCTGACCTTACGTGAGCTCTCAGAGTACGCTGCGCTACTCTGCTTTCACTGAGCACAAATTATGCAAATAACCCCACAAATTTCTGCTAGAAGCAAGGAACATTCATGGATTTGAAAGTCACGGTACTTGGATGCACTTTAATTATGCTCTATATTTGCATTTTTCAACATTAGCATCTCACTACTATCTCAGCTTATAAATGATAATCATCTTTTTTTTAAAACCTACGACAAGCCAAAGTTACAGCTGACTATATTCAGCTGTCTGGGAGCAGGTCCAGTAATTATGAAGAATCAGAGCAGCAAGCTGTACTTATAGACATCAATTCAAAATAAATACAGAATGTGAAAGAATTATGACTTTGGGAATTGTTACTTTTAGAACTAGCTAGGGAAGCATAACCTAGTGCAAAGTGATAAGGTAATTCATTAATATATTGGATGCTATACTGCTGAGCTGAAGTCAGAACTTGGAAATCTTTTTTCTTTTTTAATCCTACTTTTGGAAAGAGAGATTGCCTAAAAGATATCTTTTAAGCAAGAAACATATTTTCTTTAATACATCTGTAACTTAGGAACCAAGATGTTTGAGACTAAATCTTCTTTTTCACTGTCTTTAAAGAGATTTTTATGTCATCAGGTTAAAACGTCAACTGTCTTTTATCTGATAGAAGATTTTTTTAAAAAATTGAAAAGGCTTAAAAAGTGTGGGAAGATTACACAGGCTTACAGAGGCAATAGTCAAATTCATCCCAGTATAGCAGTCATGATTAAAAATATGCTGAATATTTAAGCAGTAACTTAGTTGGATCAGGATGAAAACTGGCGTGTGGGGTAAGTATGGAATGTACAAAGGAATTCCTAACCTTGTCATACTGTTTGTACTGTAAGACAAAGAGTCCATTTCTAAAAACCAGACATGGAATAAGAAACACTGTCAAAACTTTCTGCTTTGAGAGTTATATAGCACAAAACGTTAGAAATCCTTCACCAGGAGGGATTTGGAATAGACATTTGTTTCAGCTTTTCACAAAACTCTGGCAACTGCTTGAAAAGTTGCAGTGGAAGCAAAGCATGGTGAGTAAAACAAATCATAATGGCAAAGCCTGCCTAATAGTGGTGGAATATTCATTATGCATTTAGGATATAGGTTTTCTTATTAAAATATACTTTGCAATAATGACTACAGCATTGCTACAGTAATATATTAGCATTAGACTGATGATTAAACGTAAAATTAACTTTAAAAAAATTTGGCCATTAAAGAGCAAGATACATTAGAGGACAGAGCAGGAGATTGCCAGAATCACATTCACAGTCATCTCAAAAGGCAGTTTATGCAAAGACAAACCTATAAAATATAACAAGGTAAATTGCAGTTTATTCACTGACAAGTTTCAGCAGGGAATTTTTGAATAAAAGTTTATTCAGTTTAGAGGTCTGGAAGATGTTTCTCTTTCAGGCTGTTGGGTCTCTGATATTTTCAATGAGCAGAACTGCATAGCAGTCACAGGATCATTCTCACAGCTTAAAGTACATCCTTTTCTGTTTTGCTTTTAACATTTCTAACAGGTGTTAGAATCATTCAAGGATTTTCTCTGCTTCTTGTGACACTGAAATTGGAGTTTCTACCCTGTCTTGTCTTTGGGATTTTTTTGTTATGAAAGGCAATCAGAGCATTTTGAATACCTTCCAGGGAGAAAATTTGAATGTTTATGAGAACTCAGATAGAGCTGAGGACGTCCTCTCAGCAAATAATGTAAGTGTGCGTGGCTGTAGAGAAGGGGAAGGCACGGGGCTTTGAATCAAACACTGTTGTGTTAAGCACAGATCAGCCTCCAAGTTTCTTGAGCTCTGAAAATGGGAGTGGCTTTCATCTTGCTTAACTTTCGATATAATACTTTCCATCTAAGCTAATCATGCTAAGCTCAGTTTATAGTCAAGAAAGACAATTAGGTAAATCTTTTAGCATCTAGTATGAGATGAGAAAAGTTGAGCCTAACACTCTAGTAAAGAGATTGTACTCTCTACTCCACTTCGTGATGTCTTTTGGGCTCAGGTTAATGTAGTCCAATTAATCTGATTTTTGCCACCAAGTACAATTAGGCTCACTCTCAGGACCAAGTTAAAGCTCGAATTAATGAGACATTGAAATAGCCAACTGTCCTGTCTCAGGCTAGTGGCCTCTGTCATTCTGTAAGATTATGCCTGAAAAGCCTGATGTCTAAAGGGCAGGATATTAGCAAGATAGCCCACCCTGCAGTGAGAGGTGCAACAAGGGAGAGGGATATTTAGATCTCCCTGGTGTGTGCTGTGAGACCGATGAGCTGCTCACAAATATCACTCTGCCAGCTTTCTGAGGCATACCCACAGTTAATGGCCTGAGCACGTCAAGACGATGTCAGGAGATTCATTGGACCAAAAATGAAGGCTCTGACAACAGTAAAATGTATACTATAAGTGTATTTCTCTGCTCTTGACTGAAACATTAAAGCTCTGATATAGTCTCTTCCACTTTCCCTAAGACATCTTGGGCAGCTTTCTCACGTGTCAATTATTATTTAATTCAGTTTTATTTTATTTTGTAGCCTATGAATGCCTTAGTTTATTACACGGCCTTGTGTATTTTCCTTGGTGTATTGTTATGACTACTTTTCCTCCACCTGTATCAGATAAGAACTCTTATTCCAATTACTTTTCATTAGGAGGACAGTTTTTTCTTGTTATACAAGTATTGGACATTTGATGAGGCAGTTAAGAAAACTTGGAACAGAACATGATGAGAGGCATGACGAGAGGCAAGTTGTCTGCCACCCTTGGCATGTCAATTTAAAGCTTTGTTATATTATAAGGTCACAGCAAAACACTGTAATCATCCGTGTAACGTCAGTCATAGGATTAATCAGCATGAGCTCCTTGCAGTAATAGTACATCTGCTGGAAAAATGTCTGACAGATTTGTTCTTGTTTAGGATTGAATAGTGTTCCCAGGCAACCTATAACCATTTGTTGCGATTTAAGCCTAGGTGGAAATTAAGAACCACATACAGTTCAATATTTAAAGTACGGTAAGAATTGTAAATTATTATAATAATGATAATGAAAAAGAAAAAAACAAGTGATGCACAATGTAATCGCTCACCACCCAGTGACAGATGCCAGACAGCCCTTCCCAAATCCAGATCAGACACCCTTCCAGGCAGCTCCCCCCCAGTTTATATACTGGGCATGGTTTTCTATGCTGTGCAATATCCCTTTGGTCAGCTTGGCTCGTCTGTCCCGGGTGTGGTCCCTCCCAGTTTCTTTTGCACCCTTCCTCACTGGCATAGTATGAGACACAAAAAGATTTCCTTGACTTACAAAAAACACAACAGCAAAAAACCAAAACATCAATGTGTTAGCAACACCATTCTCGTTCTAAATCCAAACCAGCACCGTAACAGCTACTGAGAAGAAAGCAACACTACCCTAGCTGAAACCAGGACACCAATGCAGAGTTTTTATTCCCTTCTCTATCAAAAATAAATACATGAATAATTAGTTGAGAAGAAAAAAAAGACTGTCCGTCTGAGAAGAGACTGAAAAGGCAAATATCTTATGTAGGCTAATTTAAGTACTGCAGGATGTGAAGACATTTTGGTATGAATGCATAAAAATCTATATGGAAGGTAGAAGTACTAAAATTTTAGTTTATTAGGGGCTAAATTTTGTTACAAAAGTCAAAAGCCCTGTAAGGATTAAGGAAGAATGGAAAGACAATGCCACTGTTATCTTATATCAAAGGACTTAAGGGATATGTAGATGACAGCTCTTTAAAAAAAAAAAAAGGTTTCAGGACACCAAAAAAAGACTATTCCATTTAGGAATAAGCTGAGAAGTACATGCTATACTTTATCACTTTAGTACCCTAACTCGCTTCTTTATTTAGAGAGTACTTATTATAGATTATTAGTAACAGTAAATTTAAGGTATGCTTCAGGCAAAAGCAGGATGTATTTTCAGAATTTCTATTTTAAATCCCAGTTCTTGCTATGCAGGAAAAAAAAAATCTGTTCAGGAAAACTGTTGTCAGACTTATTACAAAGGCTTGAATTTAAAAAAAAGTAAATAGAGAAGCAAGTACACTGTGTCCTCAGATTACCAACCCTTCACTCTATGACTCCTGGAAAGAGGCACACACTGAGTTGTGTAAGCTCTACCTTGAAGGCAGAAGTCAGAGATGAGAACTTTTCAGTTTAATCAGAATTGGAAGTCATGAAGGGCCTTGGATATCTGGAAGCAGGTTTTTTGACTACAGTGATAAATGCCTTTTGGTTACTAATATGTCGTATTCACAATGGAATGTAGTTTGATTTCTCTTCGCAAATTCCCAGAGCACAATTTCTGTATGTATTTGTCACTGTCACAGCTTAGGCTCATTATATTGCAGTCCAGGACAAGTACATCCTCTACCTTGGAGGTCTAATTCTTCTTTTCATGGACACTTCTGGCAACATGGGTTGCCTTGGGAAGAACCAATGGTCTTTTCTCCCATTTACTTCCATCTCTATTAGCCCTGGTGTTGGTCTGCTTGTTACACCTCTATTTCTCTAGAGGAAAAATGTTCTATATATCCTACCTTGAATAGAAACCTTTCTTGAATAAACGCACACTCATTTCTAATCTTTGCAATGTTCCACTTGCCAACACGTTGAGTATTTTTTCCCCTTGTGTTTTCCTTCTCGTTGTTTTCATCTTCTACTGGAAGTTTTTAAATAGCTTATCACTAGTATTCTCTCGATTGCCTGAGATATGTTTTTTTGTCTAGAGTAACTTGAAAATACTCTCACCTTCTAGAACTGCTACTACATAAGAACTCTGAAAGGGGATTTTCCCAATTGTAGCAGATTGGTGTTTTCCCGACTGCTTCCACACCTGTTCTTTTGAAATTATGAGGAAAAAAAAATAGTATAGTGTCCTTCTAGGTAATCCCTTTCACTTGAATTATTAAATCTTATGCTGAAAATTATGCAATTTCTCCACCAGGCAGTTATGTTTATGCTGGAGCCACAAGATGAGAATCAATGACGTTACATTTCACACTGCATTTCTAAAATGAGTCGAGTGTCTCTTTCTGCTCAACTTTCACAATTTTGCAGTAGCACTTTTAATGTCCAACTGGACTTTCTATTTCAGCTTTTCCAGGAAGTCTTTCCACTCCTGGCTTTATTTTTTCTGACATCTGATTTTAAGCTGAGCTTCCCTTTCTGCTCTCGCAGTGACTGCAGCCCTCCAGCTGTCTGTTTTTCATTTCCTCAGTGTCCCATGGAGAGCTTCAGGCACAGTAGTTAAGTGTTGCAGGTCAGTAACTTCTTACTACAAGAATCCTGAATTTCAGATTGTTCCTCAAAGAATAAACAGAAGCTGGTCCCTAGTGCTTCAGGAGAGTTAATTTTATGTTTTCCAGTCCTTTCCTGTTTGTTTCCATTTGGGCTGAGAGGTTTCTGTTCAGAACAAGCTGAGCCATTCTCTAAGGTGCGACTTTGAGGATCAGTGTTCACCTCTTAATTTGAAAAGTGTTCTTCATTAACACAGTCCTCTGCTTGATTTTTGGTGTTTGGGCTTTTGGGTTTTTTTGCTCCCTAACAAGTTTAATGGAATCAGAGCTTATGTGTTTTTACTGTCTCCTCAGAGCTCAATTTCAAATATCAGTCGTAGTCACAATTCTACAGTTCCCTGCACGACAGCTTTCAGAAGAGATGTTACATGAGGATACATACATGAGTACATACATGTATTTTATACATCCATTATGTTGCCTTTCGATGGCAAATTACTGGTATAGTGAGGATGTTAGGTGTTACTCATAGTACCTATTATAAGTAATTAACATAGATTAAAGGTAATCTAATAGGTAATACCTAGAGCATTTTTGACACCTGATACCTGTTGCTGAACAGTTTCAGCATGACTGAAAGAAAAAATCTTCAGCTTCACGGCTGAAGAAAAAGATGAAAGATCACTAGTAAGACACCTGGGGTGATGCAAGCCAGGTTCATTGGCAGCACTGTAACCCTCACAAGATATCACTGACACAAGACATTCTGGGCCAGAGATGGTAGTCTTTACTATGTGCTGAACACAGTGGGGTCATGGTTTTACAGCTCATTGCAGCTCATAGGTGATACCTTAATGTAACGAATACTTCAACAAGTTTAGTTTTTCTATGTTGTTGTCATTCATCAGCCTCTCATTACAGAAGGTTCATAGTGCTATTTGTGTAGGTTGTCATCACTAATCTTTGCTTCTGCATGATGACTCATTGTCTCGCACTTTTTTTTTTTGTCTTTTGTCAGTACATAAGTTTTGGGAATGAGTGAAAAGTTCTGTGATGAATAAAAAGGCTAATTGTACAACAGATCCCAAAAAGCTGGTGAAAAGCACACATAAAGTGTCTCTTAGAATTCTCAGATTATCTTCTGAAAACTTCTTTCATCCTTAGGGAAGCCCTTTCATTAACATGGAGCTGTGTTAATTCCCCTTGAGCCCTTGATTTTTTCCTGTTGTGGTCTAGACCAGGTTAGACAGAACAGAAAAATATTTGATGGTAGTCTTGCTCTAAGTTCAGTCTGCTTCTGAAGTATTCATAGGAACAACAGGATGTAAGCATAAATGCACTTGAATTGAGATTTTTAAAAGAAAATCTATCCTGGAAATCTGATGAACTGCAGATTTTCATCTGATAAGTCATAACAGACAGTAGAAAATCTTTCATATTCCATTTAGGCAATAGCTACACTCCAGAGTGTTAGAGTTAATAGTTGTGTCAGAGGAAAAACTGCTTCATGCACATAGATATAGGAGATTGATGAGGTTAAAGAGCCTCTCAAATGATTAAATTGCTTGTATATACCATTCAGAGATATGTTACAAATTGAAAAAAATCTAGATCTATCCGTCAATGGGAAAAGGACTAAAAATTATTGTGTAAAATATTCGTAGCTAGTAATCACTTATATCCCACTCTTAATAAATATACTTTTCTTGGCTATTAGTTAAAATAAAAGAAGCAAGGCTATTTTTCATACAAAGACACATAATGTATTAAAATATAATGTAAAAATGTACCTACATACACAATTTTGGGCTTGTTTTCAGCTGATTTTGGTACTCCACAATAGCTGTGGGTGGCTGACTACAGCCAAACTTCAAATGGGGTTTGGAACTTTTGTGTCTATCAGGCAGTCTGTGAAGCAACTGGTGGGGCTGCAGACTCTGACTTGAGTTCCCTGTGGGGAATTCCTATTGTCAAGAATTTTGCTTCTCTTCTCAGCTTCATTTTTCATTTCTCCTCAGTTTCCTTTGAGGTTCTCAGAATGGCAGAAGAAAACAAACCTGAAAGTATTTCAGTAGGTGAGACAGAACAATTAAACTGTAACTGTATAAAGAGACACCAAAGAAGCCCATCAATCCTTTTTTATAGTGAGATAACACCAAGTAGCATTTATTATGCTGCAAGGGCAATATGGTTCACTGGTCATTCATAAATACAAGAGATTTCAGACCAAAATCAATTGCCACAAATAATTACTTAATATTCAAAGGTTTTAACTGTTTTGTCAGGCTCTTATTTTCTGTGGTTTTGTTCAAAGGTTGCAATTGATAACCACACATTATAAAATACCTTGATCTTGTTATTGTGTTGTTTTCATTTCATTTTTTCATGTACCACTAGGCTAAATCAGTGTCCCTAGAAAAGCTCCCTCCTCTCAAAACCAGGGTGTGAATGAAGGATATATTGTCTCCTCAGCGAATTTCTTATAATCTCCTCTGTTAGTTATGCAAAGATGAGTACTTAGAATATTCAAATAGTAGCAATTGGTATCTGTCTTTCTATGGAAAGACTTTATTCTTTAAAAATCAACTTTTTTTTTACTTTGAAACAACCAAGGAAAAAAGTATGATGGGATAATTCTAGGACCTGCTGAAACCCTTTAAAAATAAAAGAAATATTGTAATCAAAATTTTCTTCCTTGTTTTTTATGCAGATTTATAAATATCAATAAGCTTTTATATCCATCCCAGATATTCTGAAGAGATCACAGCTATTTCCAAGAACACAGTAAATTCTGAGGACACTAAAACCTCAGGTGTTCTGGAAATACTGAAGTTTTAGTAACTGCAGAGAATGTCATTAATTTTGTATCTGTGATTCTTGGCAAGCTGTGCTTCCTTATCCACTCAATGACAGAAATATCCAAACAATTAAGATATTAAAATAATGGGAGTGTGGTGGGAGGAAGGGGAAAATAAGAACAGAAAGGAGAACAGGCAAGGATAATAACTCAAAATATGTATCTACATTAAAAAAATTACACAGTGCTCTCTCACTGTAACATAATCAAGGAGATTTTCCTGCTTTTAGGATGGTCTGTCTCTTCACAGATGCGATAATAATAATAAATACATTTTATTTTCACTCAAAGAGGAAAAATATTTACTAATATCTTTTTCTCTCCTCTTAATTATTTGAATATTTTTTGATAGAAGACCTTTAGAAACTATACAGTGGCCTATTATTTGCAAGATTGGTTTACCAAAATTCCAGGACTATGGAAAGTAGTAGAACCTGGTTAGTAAGGAAACCATACTACAGAAGTAGGGAGTTATCTATAGGGCTATGGAAAGCAATCATTAGGAAAGAGAACTTCTGCCATAAATAACACAACTATGTCAGATAACATACATTGTGAGGTTGTCCAGAGGATCTCCAAGGGGTAGTGGAGGCAAAGCAATAGCCAGCTGCTCTGGGAACACTTTATGCCATCATGGGACCTTTAGGTCGAAGTTCATTCAGAGTCCTTTCTTGCTCCTAGACCTCTGAATTAATAAGAATTGTGTCTGGAAAAAATTATCTTCCCAAACACCAGGAGCCTAATGAAGCCTGGCTATGGCTTGTTCTTTGATGCAAGATCTGATGGGAGCATTGGTCAGAAGTCCTTGGCTATGCCCTGTGCTCCTGTGCTCATCTTCTGCAGAGCACAGACTGCTGCAGTCACGGGAGACTGGCCAGCAAAATAACTTGATATCTAAAAGGTGGTGGAATGAGGATCCAAGTATTCACACAATGTCCTTTTGTCTGCTCCCTTTTATAAATTTTGTAGGCACTTAATTACTGAGATTCTATACCTCATCTGATCAAAATTGGGCAGCAAGCTCAACAAAATATTTATCTAATTTAAAAAAAGATACTACAGAATATTAAGATTCTGGCTTTTAACTCTCTACAGTAAAATAAAACAGAATTAAATATGGTCTGTAGTCTCTCTTGAGCTTCTGCATACCTGACCATGGCAGATAGTCTTATCAGCATGTTCACTGTGTATTTACTGGTCATGTGTCACTTGTGCCTGAAGGCAGTCTCACTTCACTGTAACAGATGATAAAACTTCAATTTTCACTGAACGTGCCCAAACATAGTTCTCCTTTTCAAGAATAAATAATTTCTTCCAAAACAATGAGTGAAAATGTGATTATAGAAGTGCTGATACTGTCCTGAGAGCTACAAAGAGTAACAGCCTCCTCTGACAGGAGGGGTTCTTTGCTGAATGCCTAGATAAATACCAGGTTTTGGAAAGATCAGTAGCTGCACATAAATCAATACAGGTACGTACCTCACCGTGAGCTTGGATTTGTTTTATATAAAAAATTCATTTTGCAAAATAGAATATAAAAGATTCATTTTGTAAAACTCCTTGAATTAAGAACCTCACTTCTCTTTCTGAATCACAGGTTGCTCTTGGAGATATCGTCTATGATATTCAGATATGAGGTGAAAATAAATACCATTTGCTTGCCTTGCCTTTTGGGTACAGCAGGCTTGCAGCTCCAGGCCTGTTGTCAGCACAGTGAAGAGGCTGGTCTTGCAAAGTGGGGCTGGCTGGCTCTCCAGCAGTGGCAAATGAATTTCGGCTGGGAGCTCTGCTGTTGATTGAGCCTGTGGCTGTAGCACAAGGACAGAAAGGGAACTCTCATCCTTTCATAAGGGACTGGAAACAGCAAAGACTTCAGGTATTAGTAACAGCAAAAGAAAGTGCTGAAACTGCTGTGTTTTCTTTGTTGCATAGTTGGGGAAGAGAGACAAGAGGCAATGCAATGGATTTGTAGATAATGGAAGATAGGAGTAAAGTAGATAGTAGATAATGGAAGGTAGAAGTAAAGCTTTTACCAAAAAAAGTCATTGCCATTATGAAGACCAGGCTCTTTCAACACACTGGTATGTCTGTAAATCAGCTGCCCACTGATGCCTATTGTTCTTCTACCACCTGGTTTTGCTCTTTTCCCCCTAATGCAATCATTTCTACATTTCTTAATCTCCTTTAGTCTAAAAAGAAAAAAAATCAACAGAGCATGTCAGTGTAATAAGAGAGGGCCTGTGTTATCACCAACATAGATAGAAAAGGTTCTGTGAGTCTCAGGCCCTCTCAGGCAATATGGTTTTATCCCTCTATTCAGATCAGGGCAGACTCTTCACATCTGTTAGTCTGTTGCAGAAATTCTATTAATTTCAAAGGAGGCAGATTAGTTCTTTGCTGTGTTAAACAAAGACTTATCTCATTTTGCTTAGCATTCTTCTTCTTTCATGTGTTTCACTATGTACAATCCTTCTTACAGAAAACTGTGCTAGTAATGTTGCAACACAATTAAATTTGTCATATGTCATCTCTGATTACCAGAGCTTAGCAGTCAGTCTGAGGGGTTTAGTTTGAGGATTTTTAGGAGATAGGCAGCAGAAAGTCAGATACCAGAAGGAGTGAAACTGCAGGTTAAAAAGCTGTTGTGAAGAAACCATTCCTGGAAATGTTTTTGTTGAAAACAGTCTCATAAAAAAGTTGAGACCTAGGGACCTGATCTAGCCTGAAATGAACCTGACATCCTGGAAGGACTTTCTCATGATATTATACACAGTTATAATTATGCATATTTCTGATCATTTGATGGCAGGAAGAACCTTTGAAAACCTTTAAAATATTTAATGTGAAATTTCTTATATATTGTCTGGTTATGAAATTCTTTTTAATGAAAAGAATTGACTTCTAAACTGCACAAACCCAAACCTGCTCCACATGAAGTTGCAAGTCAGTTCTTTCAGAAACTGCAAGAATTGGAGCGTGTCTATCCAAATCAGCAGTGCTTGGTTTGCTCCTTTGGAAGAGGCTCCATTTCAAATTACATTTCTTGGATCAGAGTGTGTGTCATGGGGAGAAGAGTCTCAGCATCCTGCCTTGTTTTTTTTGTGTATGTATCTGGCTTATACCACAAAACTTATTCTTGAACCGAAAAACCTTTTTAAGATTAATTAAAAGCTATTGTTAAGAGCTATCATTAAAACTTACATTAAAAGCCAGCTATCATTAAAACCTATATTAAAAGCCAAATTATAGCTGGACATATAGACATGCTCAAATTCCAGAAAGCCAGCTACATCCTAGTCAGCCTCAAAAGATGAGTGGCCAGCAAGTCGAGGGAGGTGATTCTGCCCCTTAGCTTGCTCTGGTGAGACCCCACCTGCAGTGCTGCACCCAGCTCTGGGGTCCCAGCACAGGAGGGACATGGAACTGTTGGAGCAAGTCCAAAGAAGGGTCACAAAGATGATCAGAAGGATGGATCACCTTTTCTACGAGAAAAGGCTGACAGGTTGGGGTTGTTCAATCTGGAGAGGGGAAGGCTGCAGCCTTTTGGTACTTTAAGGGGGCTTTTTAAGGGAGTGGGGACAAACATTTTAGCAGAGCCTGTTACAAAAGGACAAGGGGTGATGATTTTAAGCTAAAAAAGGGGTAGAGTTAAACTAGATATAAAGACATTTTTTTTTACAATGGGGGAAGTGAAACACTGGAATTGGTTTCCCAGAGAGGGGGTGAATGCCTCATCCTTGAAAACATTCAAAGTCATGCTGGATGAGGCTCTGATCAAACAGATGTAGTTGAAGGTGTCCCAGCACATTGCAAGGGTGTTGGACTAGATGATATTTAAAGGTACATTTCAGCCTAAACTTTTTTGTGGTTCTATGAAATGTCAGTAAACCACATCTATTTTTATTACAAAAAAAATAGATTACAGATTTGTTGTCTTCTTCAAAATTTCTCACAGCTGTAATTCATTTCACTTTCAAAGAAGCTGAGTGCAGTTCCCCTTTGCATTATCAAAAGCCTTACTGCTTTCGTGATTCCAGCCTACCACATGCAACCAGCTATCACCATGGTGCAGTGATTGTGTAGCCAACCTGCTTCTATGGAGCAGCAGAGAGCAACACAATAATTATCCTGAATGACAAAATAACTGCCTTCCTATCTCTGTATTTAATGACATAGCATTAACTGCAGTGTCTTGTCACCCCTAAAAAGACAAATATTAGAAGTACCTGTGTTTAATAGATAGTATTGACACTTCCCATAGCTTCATTAGTACTGACAAATTGTCTGTGTGGTATAACAGTGTAGAGGTACCTAATCCGCTTCTAAAGGAGACATCTTGAATACCACAAGGAACATGATGTTCAGTGCAATATTTGAGTAACATACATAGCTAAGTTGACTTTAGTGCTTGTAGTAATCAAGCTGACAGCTTATTTAGGGGATGTCATGTAGGTCAGTGCAACAAGGAAGGCAAACTTTTACGGCGGACAGAAAATGAATATTCAACAAGAATCAGCCACATATGAAAGATGTTGTAACCAAGGGCCTTTTTAGCAGATGCTGTATAAACAACTGAAAAACTCCTTAGGGAAACTGCTTAAAAAATTCCAATATGATGTCCAACAATTAAAAAGTGCCCAAGATGGCAGATGTCAAATCTGTAGCATAAATCTTGTGAATTATCAGTGGTGGTGGTGCTCTGCCTATACAGACTTTGCGAAACATGAACCTGGGTTCAAGGACTTAGGATGGTTGCAATAGGGCGCCCTGAACCCATGGGGAACCACAGTCCCAGGGGTGGCCAGATCCTTCCCCACATATTGCACTACATGAATTTGGAATAAAAATGAAGACCTTTAATTTTGTTTTTAATTTGTAGAATTACAATTCCTATGTATTCCATAGCTTTCTGCTCTTCCATTTCTCCTATTTTTTTTCTAGTATCCCTAGCTTCTAAATTTAAATCTAAAGTGAATGAACCTTAAACATTAAGTTCTCCTTGAATTTTGCCTTTTCTCACATTCCCCTCATGGAGCCACAGCATACTATAGTTTGCATGAAGAAAAGAAATAACTTCCCATTCCACATCATCTTGTCATGACCAGGTCACCAGGTCACCTGTGGGTTCATTTCTCTGGTAATGTAGTTGGATGGTGTAAAACAGCTTTATTAAAGAACAATAATTTCATAATTTTAGATAAGAGATCTCTCAGCAACTTAGCTGCAGTCCCAAGAAAGGCTGTTGTGATATGTAGCTGCCTTGTAAGCCTCATGCTAAGTGAGCCAGGAATATCCTGGCCCTTAAGTAACGATATGACAAGATACAGGGAGTTAAACCATACAAAGCAGCCAGGCTGAGTTTTCTGCATTTTGACCTGGGATCTTGAGGCAAGAATGGAAACCTTAAACAGAATGGCAAAAATGCTGGCTAAATTTAAAGTGTTTAATCTCAAAAACAACAGAAAACATTGGTTTGTTTGTTTTAATTTGGGTAACAAAATTTCCAGACTGTACGTATTCATCTAGTTATTACAAAATATTTCTGTTAACAGAGAACCTGGGGATACAGTGAACCTCATGAAAGTACAATGTGTATACTTTGAAATCAAGCTGATTCAAAGTGCTTGTTTTTCACACACATGGATCATTTCACTAGCTGCCTAGACCAATAGATACAAGATGGAAAGAGCCTGTTTCAAAGGGCAAATACTGTTCAAAAGACTGCTGAAAAATGCAGGATTCAGTTCTGGAATCAGATATTTGGTGCCTGAATGAGACTCTTCAGCTCTTTTATAGACTGTCTCGTACAAAATCACTATACCGTAAATTTCTAAGAGACTGTAGTCTTAGCACATGAATCCTAATGAAACTGTCTTATTAGCACAGCCAAATCAATGTGTAGAGAGAACTTGAATTTAAATAAAAAGAAGAACCCTTTCTAACTATTCAGCTTCAGTAAAAATGTGCATTGAAATTTAGAAGTGTAAGTTATTTTTAATCAAGATCATATTTACTAATGGTGACAATAGTTTTTGGGATTATCTTCATTATGTACAAGCTCATAACTTTTACCTGTAGAGACAAGATTCTCAGGCGTCTATGTATTACACAGATGTTGCCATGAAGAACTGTTCTGAAACTTTGACATCCTTTTGAATTTCTAGTGCTGTAAATTAGACAATTCAGGAAAGAATAAAATGAAAGCCTTAAGCTTCTAAACATTTGCATAGTTTATGGTTTGGCCATTGATCAAAGCAGCAGAGGTCAAAGGAGGAGCCACAGGAACACTGGTGGATGTGTTAAGGACTGCACTTTTGCTGTGCTCCGGCTACTCTCTGAACATGCTCTCTCTCTGAACATTATTAGCAATATAATGCTAATGATGCAGTAGACAATATTAGGGACTCAGCTGACGAGGGCTGGATGGAGCACATACAAAAACCAAAGCCTTCAGACCTATAAACATGATTACTGGAAACACACATCCAAGACAAATGGCTTGTAGCATATACACAAACCAGTATCTTGGCTATCTGACACAAGCACAGAATATATACACTCATATGAGCTACTGCATGACTGCTTTTGACAGTGAACACTTTAGAAAATTGTAGCCCAATATCCATATGTTTAAGAGAAGTTTAAATAACATAATAAGTGTGTATTATTAATCTAGATCTAAACAGTGATTTAGAACTTCTTATAAAAGCAAATATACACAAAATATTTGCATAATCTACTGAAATCTCATAAGAACAGAGAAAGTTGTAGCTGTATTAATATTGTGTATTCATTAAGTAGAAGAACAAAACTGGAAGCCCTAGAGAGATATAAATTTGCAATGAATCACTCTTTCAGAATTAAATGTGCAAATTAAAGCAATTAAACTATAAGCACTGTAGCAGCATACTTTGCCTGGAATGGGGGAAAAAGAAACAACAGAAACAATACTCTATTTGCAAAGCTGTTAGTGGTGAATGGAGAAAGGGCTGTCTTGCTGCTTTTGGTGCTGAGCAATGCTGAAACCAGCCTGATTCAATTCCAAAGTTAATCACCCTGACAGCGAGGGTAAGATATGGCAGAAGTGGTGAAGTATTTGATAAAGGACCCTATAATTGATACTATTGATAACTCATCTAAAAATACTGAGCTAACACAGTTGGCCCAGAGAGACATGACTGGCAGTCAATCACTTCAAACTATAAAAGTTCTTTCCCACTTTTTAATGGTGCAGTCGTCTAATACTTCCCTTCTGGGAGTGTGTGAGGAGATTCTTCCCTTGAGTGGGGATGCTCCTCAAGGTTACTCCTCAAGGCTGAGTGAAAGAGATTTTCCTGTGGTTGTGGGTAATGGGTGAGTAGCACCAATATCTACTTAGTAACTGGGTTTTCTAGTTTTAATATAATTGCATCACTGTAACTTCAAAAAGAGTGCACTATGCTGGTAGCAAATAATTCTGGTTATGATATTTTAGTCTAGTCATTACCATAATAAATAATTTATTTTTATATAAATATAGCTGGTTTGCCATTCTTAATCCCGAAGGCCAGAGTTGTATGAAGGACAAATTACACCTACACAATGCTATACACTCCTTTAGACATAAAATGTTGAAAAAGTTTGAGTCTAATACTGAATTCAGCCACACTTGGACTCCTGTCAGAGAAGTTTAGAATGCAACTTGGAGGGCTTCTGTAATAAATGTTGTCTGAAGCTCCTATTTCTGCCTGTGACAGCCACCCAGAGGCATTTCAAGGCTATAAGTTTATACCTTGTAGGAATAAAAACAAATTGGCTTGCTGAGAGTGTAAAAAATTTTACTTCACAGTTTCTCAGATCTTTTGTCACGTAGGCTACAGCCTAAAGCTGACTCTCAACAACATCCTCTTTTATGTGACTAGGTAAAAGCCTCGCAGAGGTGGTTTCGAGTTGAATCTACAATAGTTCTACATAAGGCTAAATAACATTAAGAGAAGCTGAAGACATTTCTTAAAGCTAGGTATAAAGAGGTATAAATTCCTTTTGTTCTTCCTTTTCTCCTCATCCATCTTTATAGCATATCACATTGCTCCCTATTGCCCCAGATGTTTATCAAAGTCATTCAGTCAGCCTTTGCTTTGCTCTCCAGTCTACCTTTGGAACTCACCTCTTACAGACTCCAGACTATGGAGGGTTCCCTTTTTCCTTAGAGTCCGTGTATCCAAAGCCAAAAAGTGCAGTAGCAGCAAGCAGGGCTCAGTTTCACAATTGCTCTGCTCAGATTGCCCAGGGAAATGAAGAGTCTGATCTGCTGTGGAAGAAGCTGAAAGTAAGAAAAGATGTGTAACACCTCACTTATTTTTCAAAGCAAATATCATCAGCTTAAAAGTGAAAACAAAAATTGAAATAACAAAAGGGAAATGTATAATGAAGCCAGAATTGCTACCTAGTTGCACTTACCAAACCTTAAAATGGAACACAAGCTATAATCTCATTCACCTAGGAATTAATTAAAAGTTGTATTGGTACTAATAGATATTAATTCACGTAAATGGAGAATTAACTTTGTGACTTTCTATTTTTCTGGGGTTTTTTCCTTTCTGCTTTATATACTTGTAGAGGCTAAATAGAACATAACAAAATAGAATAATGATTATGAAATTCTTTATGTTTTCATAGCTTGCTCCATTACTCTTTGCTTTACAAGAATGTACTGTCCTCTGTTCTGGCCCATTGTTCTACCGGATATTATTCATTTCATCCTAGAAACTATTTACCCGACCAATACACAATACATAGCAAAATAAAACCTACACAACAACCAAACACCTTCTATATTTAGAAATAGAAAATTAACAAGTACATTTTAAATTGAAGAGATAAGGTAAGAGGTGACATCAATATAATCACAGGTTTTCAAAGGACTTTCCTAAAACTCAGTTTTCCTGCCTACTTTTGTTCTGCATACCTCCCTGCCAATATAAATAGCAAAAGTAGACATAAAGGTCAGTCAATATGCTGGGGGAGCATCAGTGATCTCTCCTTCTACAGTTTGCTATTGCTTGACAAATTGCAAGTGCTGAAGGAAAGAACATGAGCCATTATAAATACCATAGTGCATTCCAGGACATCATTTTCATAAAGTTTTTGAGTCAGATTAATAGAAAGACAGAAAAAAATCAGCCTATATTTCCTACTGGAATATTTTGATTTGAGCAGCCTTTGGACTGAAAAAACGCAGAGGTGGTTTCGATTAAAATACATTACTATGGAGATTTTTCTCCGTATGACGTACGTGGCATATGGAAGCCACATCTGTAAATCTGGAGACCTACCCATCCTCCACTGAATTCAATGGAATAACTATTCCCATCTGCATCAATGGATTTTTTCTCTATATTTACTTCTTGCAAACCTTGTCTCATTATTATGAGCTTATATTTTTTTCAGTATTTACATTTTCTATGCTTGCTTTTCCATTCCACCTTCTGCTTTTGAAATTGAATGTGCCATCACTTCCTTGGCTCTACTAGAAACCCCTCTCTTAACAGATCCTATTACTATGTTCACTTCCTTCATATGACATCGTATTCATGAATGTTGACTATCTTTTCATAAACTCATGTGATTTGATCTTTTTGTGTTTGCTGTTTTCAGCTAACAAGCTTCTCCCACTTAGAGCAAAACATTTTACTCTTAAATTCATGGCGTTGCAGGCAGCATTGTTACATTTATAATTTCTATTATTTTTGCACTCTGAGTCATCTAGTTCCTGCAGAAAGATACTCTAATGTTCATCTGTATTCACAGCATCTTGCACCTTCTGTCATCAGCCAGCTTTGTTCCCTTATTTCTAATGGGGCCAGGGTCATTAATGAAAACAATAAATGTACTGGGTCGCTATAGGATTCTGTCTCCCAAGGATGCTCTGGGCAAGCTCTTTTTTTTCTTTTTTTACCAGACTTGATTTTTCTCCTGCTATGCTTTCAGCCTTAATTCCTTGAGGAAAGCCAACAGCTGCTTCCTCCAATCCACCAGTTGCACTTGCTTTTTGTGAGTGGGACCGGCCAGAAGATATCAGTCTTGTCTGGGGTGATCTTCCAGAACTAGGTGTCACAGAGCTGACATAGAAACTCTGATTTGGCTTCCACACGTTTCGCATTTTTAGTTCAAGTGAAAGAAAGAGTGTATGTTCCTAGCACACCTTTTTATTTGCCATCTCTTGCTTTTGTTATTATGTGATTTTTTTTTTTATTCTTTCTGACAGTCACAAGCACTGGCTTCATATAAAGATTGACCTTTACTCCATTACTGACAATAAGCAAGCTCTGAATGTGTATTTGTTTAGCTCACAGATATCCACAGGGACTTCATACAAAAGTAGGCTGTGGTTCTGGAAATTATACAGGAAGAAATGAAAAATGTAACTCAAAGTGTTTTGATTTCCCTTGCTAATCACTAGAGGGAGGAGCCCCTCTCATATATTCTTGATAGAAAATCAAAGACAATTCTTCACTTTGTATGTGAGAAGGTCATAAAAGCTGATTAACCCAGCCTGAAAGCTCTAAAATATTCAGGAAAAGAATTAAGATTGGATAGTTGACTTCACAAAGCACTTCAAAATGGAAAATATAATATTTTCAGACATACCAGTTTTGACAAAACTAATTTCTGGTTGAGAAAAGAAGAAAAGCCCAGAACTATTGAAATGTTCTGGGTTTTATCATTCCAGAATGGCATACCTTGATCTTTCTACTTGAAAACTGGTTTTAAAATGATTTTTAAAAACATGTCTATTGTAAAATACTGACTATTTATTTTGACAGTTTTTACAGCTTATCTCAATTTAGGAAAAACTGGTTTACAACCGAGTCCAATTTCCAGTGTCACTGACAGGTCTTGTTTATGTATAAATACATACCAAATTTCTCTTTCTCATGTGTGGGAAGAACTTGTATTTTTTTTTTTGTCTCACACCATCAGATACCTTTTGGCCATCATTCCACCCAAAAGCCATTTTCTGAAGCACTTCTGAGGTCTGAACATCAAGGCTGCCTTAGGCAGTGTTGCCTAAGGTAAATATGTTTGGGGTTGAGGCTGGAGGTAGTTCTGGCTGCTACTGAGCTTTGGAGCCTGTGATGTCCCACTGGCTTTTCATCTGACACCAAAGGAGCCAGCTCTTCAAATCTCCTGCTATAACTGTATCCATAAGCACTCCTAACTAGCTCCCACAAGAGGCATTTATTGGAGACTGGCAGTAAGGACTGAAAGATCCGAATTTATGACAAAACTGAGGACATTTTAGCACACACTTGCTCTCGTAATGCAGTTATGTAAAGACAGGCCCTGAACTGTGGCTATAAAACAGCAATATATAAAAGCATAACTTCATCTGCTCCTTTGTATGAAGCTTCAGAGTTCTTGGTGGAAAGCACGAAGTCACTGCCTGATGCCACTCTGACGAGTGAAAATTGTGTGCAGTCACACCTGGGGGAATTAAATTTAAAAAATGACATGCCACAACCTTCTACACAGCTAGCAGAAAATAGGCTGTTAGCAGAAAGGACAAGCTAGAGATTATAAAGTCAGTCAAAAGTAAAAGTGGTTTTAATGGAACTGAAATTGCAGAGGCATCAGAGTATCAGCATTCATAAAAAGCAAATCTCTTTTCTGAGACTGGGGCTTCCATAGGGAGACACTTCATTATAATTTTATGCTGAATTTAATGCGGGTCTGCTTTACTGCAGCGCAGTAAAGGAACACACATACTTATTCTGGATTAAACCAGATATTTTATCTCAGTAATGTTTAAGAGGTCCAAATTATTTACCAGAGAGATTAAGATCTGAAACACAAACTGTTTTCTGTTATCAGAAAGGGAAATTAGGGACTTGCAGTATTGTTTGTTTTCATTTTTCTTGAGGTCAAAACCTATATCTAAAAATATAATTCATTGAAGCACAGTTTTGGAGTGAGGCATGAACTCCTTTTTGGATTTCTATAGCCTACAGCATGTATGAAATCAGATTAGATAATCAAAAAGTCCCTTTTGAGATGAGGAAGTCTGAAAACTGCCAGCATTGCTATACAGTGCCACCTAATGACACAGAGTGCTTCTCATGACATCCATTCTCAAGGCTGTCGGAGTAGTGAGATCTGCAAGACATCACAATCAATACTTTATAGATTTTACAGGTATCTTTAAAATGTGTATGTCTGCTAAAAGGTATAAAACCACATTTTTTAACTCAAATAACATTCAGAAAAACAAGAAAAACATATTTGGAAAAGGATAAAATGTTAGGTATCTAGGAAGTGCACTCTAAGCTGTCAGTGCTTTACTGACCTGTTGCATACTTGCAAAGTTATATAAAATATTTGACAGCAGGGAAAATAGAAAATCCTCTTTGAGACATAGAGCATGTTTTAGCTTAGAAACAAAGGCTTAGAATAGAATATGAGCAAGAAGACTGTGTCTGCAGGGGAAAAATGCAGGTGTTTTGTAACATTTCTCTGGGATACTGAAATTAACTGTATTCAGAGACAGATGTTCTCCATTAAAAATGTGTCAGCCCTGTGGAATTCCCTTATTAACTTTGTTGGGAAATGTGTCACAGTGTCTAAGAGACTACCTCCAGGCCGTAGCAGATAACCAGGATATTTTTCAGATATTTTCATGTGATGTGGCACATCATCAATTATCACTGCTACCATCAGCTAAGGAAACTGATTGACTTGAAAACATTTTGGGGATAATTAAGTTCCCTACCTTGTTTCCTCTGGGTTCTATAGCTGTGTTGACCATAAGAGAATACTTTTATCTCTAAATTGGTCTTCCTCCAAGGTGTATGCTGTATTGAAATGTACTGAGCTGTGGATGAATCCTTTAGAAAAATGACTGGGAGTGGTTTCAAGGTTTTTGCGGTGTTCAGTTGTTTGAACCTGTTTCTTCTCACAAAGTCTATGTCTAAGGAGCAGCTACTGTGTCTGCTCTTGCATTGACTGGCTTCTGTCACTGTGCTATTCTTTTGCATTTTTCATTTTCTGATTCGTGTGCGCTCCGTGATGTGGACTCCTTGCATGGCCAGGGTTGTGCGCTGGTGTTCTTGCTGGACTCCGGGAGGCAGATCCTCCTGTACTTGACAACCATGTTGGAGACCCCTGAGCTTGCTCCCAAAAACCAGGTGTATCTGCATGATACAGCAGCAGCTCCCAACAGCAGTACCCACCCTCAGGGCAGAATTGCTCTGTTATTGTGCGGGTTTGGACTGGGGCCACTTCCAGAGCAACTTACTCAGCAGTAGGACTCAGCTGGTCTAGTGTCAGCATCACCTGGGGGGCCCCCTGTGTTTCAATTCATGCAGACAGTGATACCCATGTTAGCAGTTTGTTGTAATTAGATACCACCTTGAAAACCTTTGAGAGCAAAATATTGCCTGCCAGCTGGTGTCAGAAACACAGTCAAAACAACGTATTTCTTTACAGGGTAAATAACTCTGCTGGAATTGTGTCAGTAGCAGACTTTTATGCATTTGGACCTAAAAGGAGCTGCTGGCAATGCAGCAAAGGGATCTGAATTGAAAAATCATAAAAACAGATGCACAGAGAGCAGTTTGTAGCAGAGTTTGACTCTGAACTGGAAGACTGCCTCAACTGAGGCTCTACAAAGGTCCCAACTGAAGTCACAACTGGTTGATATTTTCATCAGCAGCTTGGACAACAGAATGAAAAGCATGGTTTATAAAGATTTCATCTGGCACTAAGTTCTAAAGAGGGCTTGGAAAACAGGCTCAAAATTCATATGATATGGCTCAAAAGCAGTTAAATGAAATTCAGTGAGGATATAAGTACTGTGCTGAGACAAATAATACTAATGAAAATCAGAAACTGTTAGAACCAGTTCCATGGATCTATACTGGTCATCTGAAGTCAGAAAAAATTTGTCAAAGTAGCTGTACAGGTTGACTATGGGCTGACCATGTTGAAACAGGATGATGCTTCAAGTATTTAACACAAATGTATAGAATATTTCTTTTCCTCTAGAAGGAAAATGAAATGCTTATTCTCTGTGAAGTATTAGACCATAGCCAGCGTTTTTGCCAGTTCAGCCAGTTCAGTATTTTGTTCATTCAGTTTTGACAGAATCTGGGTGAGAAACACACAAGCCAGCCATCTCATTTGGTGATTTTTTTTATATAATTAAAATAGAATAATATAATTAAGGTTGGAAAAATTCTCCAAGACCTTTGAGTTCAACCTTTGATCAAACACCACTGTGCCAACTAAACCATAGCTCAAAGCCATTTCTTGAACTCTTCCAGGGATGGTGACCCCACCACTTCCAGCCTTTCCAAACTCTTCCTGATGTCCAATCTGAACCTTCCCTTCAGGCCATATCCTCTTGTCCTATCAAGGGCTGCTGGGGAAAAGAGACTGACCTTTACCCTGCAACAGCCTCCTTTCAGGTAGATGCAAAGAGTGATAAGGTCTTCCCTGAGCCTCCAGACCAAATAGTTCCAGCTCCCTATATGCTCCCAACTGTCTCATTCTCTAGACCCTTCAACAGCTTTGCTGGCATTTTCCGGACAGGCTCCAGCACCTCAGTGTCTTGAAGTGAGGGTCCAAAACCAGACACAGAACTCAAGGTGCAGCCTCAGCATAGTCCATGGCAGAGGGCGATCAATTCCTTAGTCCTGATGGCCACACTATTATTTTTGATACACGCTGCTGACTTGTGTTCAGCTGCTGTCAGTCAGTACCTCTGTGTCCTTTTCTGCTGAGCCTGTTTCCAGACACTCTGCCTCCAGCCTGCCTTTCTCCATGGGCNAGACCAAATAGTTCCAGCTCCCTATATGCTCCCAACTGTCTCATTCTCTAGACCCTTCAACAGCTTTGCTGGCATTTTCCGGACAGGCTCCAGCACCTCAGTGTCTTGAAGTGAGGGTCCAAAACCAGACACAGAACTCAAGGTGCAGCCTCAGCATAGTCCATGGCAGAGGGCGATCAATTCCTTAGTCCTGATGGCCACACTATTATTTTTGATACACGCTGCTGACTTGTGTTCAGCTGCTGTCAGTCAGTACCTCTGTGTCCTTTTCTGCTGAGCCTGTTTCCAGACACTCTGCCTCCAGCCTGCCTTTCTCCATGGGCTGTTGTGACCCAGGAGCACCTTGCCTTGTTGAACCTCAGGCCATTGATCCAGATCCCTCTGCAGAGCCTCCCTACCCTCCAGCAGATCAACACTCCCACCCAACATGGTGTCATCTGCAAACTGACTGAGGGTGCACTGGATCCCCTCTTCCAGATCATCAATGAAAATATTCAACAGGACAGGCTGCAATACTGAGCTTTGGGGAACACTATTAGTGATCCACCATCAAACAGATGCAACTCCATTCACCACCACCCTCTGGGTCTGGGCATCCAGACAGCTGTTAACCCAGAATGCACCTGTCCAAGCCATGGGCTGCCAGCTTCTCTAGGGAAATGCTGTGTGAGACAGTGTAGAAGGCTTTACTGAATTGCAGGTAGATTACACCCACAGGCAAGTCTTAATCTCTTTATTACACTGATAATTGCTGCAAAGAAAATAAAAAGGAAGAAAAATAATTTTAAAAAATGAATTATTCACAGACTTCTTTTCTGCGATTTTTTCTGTTGCTGTTCTTTGACGTCCAGGTCTCATGGAAAGTGATTATGTAAATGCCAAAGTTCATTACTCAACAGATTTGATTATTAATAGGTTCTTAGCTTCTTAACTTTCTCAGTTGTTTTTTGCAGCGGTTAGTGAGCTGAACTTGTAACTTATGTATCAACAGAAGTGTTGCCCAGGTGACCAGCACTTCCACAGGTGCTACTGGGAGCAGTAGGATTATGCAAGCTCAGCTATGTACAAGTAGAATTTAAGGTTTCAGAGCCTGCATTGATTTCACCTTCTGGAGATCACCATGTGGGTATTTCTGGCTGAACTAGAAAACACATGAGCATTTGGTTTATCAGACCTAATTTGGATATGCACTCTAGGGTGAAGAGCACTGCACACTTTACTCCAATGCGATCTATTTTGTCTGTGTTGATTTAAAGGGATTCCAAGATGACTGGTTCAGATGTAGATACTCAAAGCTGAGTGGAGATGAATCCTACCCAGGCAGACATGGGTTATCTCTGGAAGAATCAGAACTCAGCTGGAATTTTCAGGTTCAACAAGCAAAATATTTAGTCATAAATGGAGAAAATTTTTAATGATTTAGAATTATTAAATATGGTTCCTACACAAAAACTTACATCACTATAAAGGTATTATTACAGCCACTGCAACATTTTGGTAGGCAATATCTAAACTGATGTATTTATACATGCTGTGCTGGGTGGAATTGTTATGACACCCTAGTCTATATCGTGATTTTATGCCATATATAATATAGTGGAACTTCAAAATTTCAACACTTGCTACAGTTCATTCACAGGGCTATCTGGAATAGTAATGCTCTGAGGTAGTGATTAAGTTTAGCATAACAAATCACTGTACATGAAGGGTCCATTTATTTTCAAGCATTCCTTTTTCAACAGTAAGTTCTCTTTTCCAGGTCTTTCTAGGTCTATTATTAAGATAACAGTCACTGTACTAGGAATGGTTCACAATAATTTCAGATAATTGGTTAAACATGTTAATGACCTGTTCAAATTAAATTGAATGAAAGGGCCAAGCAGCTGAAAATAGACAGATTTAGATATAGAAGCCAACATAGTATAAAGAGCAATATTTCTGTGCTCAGATAATTACTGTATTTCTCATATAAGTAGCCCTTTCTGAAAATATGTATCAAATGCAAATGGTTGCTTCTCTGTTGTAACTGATGAGCTTTTGATGCATTGACAAAAAGTGCATGGATTTTCTAATGTTTACTCTAGCCAAAAAAATCTCAAAACCTCACCTTGATTTACAAACAGCAAAACTTCAAAAAGCCTTTTCTATGACTAAATCTTAAGACTTACAGGATTCACTAGCTCCCAAAGCCCCAGTGTTCTCTGTATGGAAAGTGATATGAAGGAGATATTTAATTTGATTTCACAAAGAACTTTTAAACCACGGTAGATTTTAATGACTGGGATTCAGTGATCCTATTAAGGAGACCCACCATATTTTATATATATTTTTTTTTTTTATTGATATTAATATTTTATATTAATCAGTTCTCAATTCGTTTGGTAAGCTGTTACATATTATCTTGATTTTCATTTTGATGTAGCCAAATTACTCTGCTGGTATAAGCTAAAAAATAGTTCTGTTGATAAACCAAAATTTTGTGTAAGTATTTTCCATTATTTTGTCTTACCCCCTCCTTCGGTGCTTGCTTTTGAAGAGAAAATGCCTATACAACCTTTTTATACACTCATTTTTCTTTGAACAGCAGCCAGTCATCATGAAGACTGACACTGTTCCAAGAAACTGTCAGTGGTTATTAATTTGTAAATGACTTGTAAGACAAGTGGAAAGGCCAGATAAACTTAATTTTCTTTGGCATATTGTGGCTTTTTTCCACTGGCATATAAATGCTTTTAATCATCAGTTAAAATCGTTCATGCTTTTCATTCCTCTGTAATTACCATTTTCAAAATTAGATGTTAATAAATAAGATGCAGTAAAAGGTTATTGCAATTTTTTTGGTTCATCAGAGGACGTTATATCAAGGAGAGGGAAATCTAGTGGGGCTGTGTCATTTTGTGCGACAGAAGTGGCAAGTGTAATTTCTTTTAGCAACATTTCTGGTAGAAGATCATTCTGAAAGGAATAAAAGCATTGTCCTTCATCTAAAAATTATTGTTTGAATCAAATCATCCAAAACCATTACTTTAAATACAACGCAATTGACTGACATCTAATTTAACCAACTAATACAACTAAATTGCGTTGATTTTAGAAATCACATTGCTACAGTATAGCTTACTAATTCAAGTTTAATGACTTTAATTAATAGATTTAAATTTGGAAACATTCAAAGTGAGTGCTGAATCCTTTGAGATTTTTGTCAGTTTACTTCATAAATCTTGGTTATTCAAAGCTCATTGAGACCAAACTTTAGTTATGTGTAATTGCCTTTTCCAAGTTCTGAGAGCTATGGAAATATTCACTGTAATTACATTCTGCTCAAGAGTGTGGAATAGAAGGGTATGACAAAGCTACCTTTGCCCTGGAAAAGAGATTGATCTCAGCAGACAGAATTTCTTGCTTGTAACCACTTGAAGCAGAACTAGCTATTCTCCCACTCCATTCTGGGGTCTGATCAATATCAGTACCAGCACCATGAAATAAATGTACTGAAACCACTTGTAAAGAGAAATCTTTAATGGGACAGCAGGAGGTCTAAAATAATACCAATAAAATCACCAGTGGTACATACTTACCAATCAGGCTTCACAAAGTAAAAATAATTAAAATTATCTTTCTTGGAGTCATATCATTTGTGTTCCCTTTGGGCAAAGACAATATCAAAGATCATATGTTTCTGCAATATTCTGTCTCTCCCCAGAAGGTGTAAAAATTTCAATATGTTTAGAAGTATAGGATATAGATTAGCTAAAAAATAATTGTGTACATCTTCATATACAATAATGGTTCTGCAGTCCTTGCCAAGTTCAAAAAGAGTGAAAAAACAGCAGTAGAATTTCTCCAGCTACATAGTGGACAATGAGTATAGACATCATTAAATGAGTTTGTCTGCACAGTTTGAGACTGTGAAGAATTCACCAGAAAGGTTATTTCTGTTGTTTTTCTGTCACAGACAGGAAAGATCTTACAAGAAGTGCATGTCTTGGAGATTTTCCCTCAGCATAGAGAAAATAACGCAGTCTGATAAATCAATTATTTTTGGACTGTGAGTTATCAGGCTTTTTTAGTCCAATATTATAAGTCTGTTTCATATCCTACTTCCTTTCTAATTTCAGATTAGTGAACGGGTTGTTGATTTGCATGTACAAAGTTTGTTCTCCACATAGCCCTGTGCTTTGAGTACATACAGGTAAAACGGAACCTTACTCAGCAGTGCATGGTTACAGCTGTCCTTGTAGAACTTTGCCTCTATCATGAAAGCCACTTGCATTATACAGTTTAAATTGCAGCAGTTAAGACAGTTTCCTAGCTTTCCTGTCGCAGACCAGGAGCAGTTGGCATCCATCTTTTGAAGTGCAGTGGCTGATGCGCTAACTGCAATGTTGTGACCTTCCTGCATGTTTAGACACGGCTTAGGTTGGATGTCAGGAAAAGGTTCTTCACCCACAGAGTGTTTGGGCACTGAACAGGCTCTCCAGGGAAGTGTCACAGCACGAAGCCTGGCAGAGTTCAAGGAGCATTTGGACAACATCATCAGGCACTTGGTGTGATTACTGTGTATGGTCCTGTGCAAGGTCAAGACATGGGCTCAAGGATCCTTGTGGGTCCCTTACAACTCAATTTATTCTGTGATCTTGTGATTCTGTATTTAAGCTCAGAATCTTTGGCAAAAAGAAGGTGGAAGAGGTTTGGGGAGGAGATTATTTACTCAATGTCTAAGATATGACAGGCCAGATGGGACTAAGCTTCCAAGAGATAAATGGAAAACAGGACATCACTGCAGGAAGTCAAAGAGGCAACATGTTATTAAAGCAATCATTTTGACAATTTTTCAAAAGATAAATGGTCAGTTTATTCCAAAACAAAAAATAATTGCAAGATATTGCTATTCGGAAAAAAAAATAGTGCTGGCCTTAAGTTTTGAGTAGGGGAAAAGTTACTTGGGTGTCCTGGGTTGAAGACA
>VXBU01011893.1:637935-695030 GCA_013400315.1 Bombycilla garrulus
CTGTCTTGCAAAATAACCCTAAATGTCAGCCATCACGTTCCCAGCAACAAATGGGATAAAATTCTATAGGTTAAAAAAAAAAGACTACCACCCAACCCCCGACATTGGGCAAGGACTAAACTTCTGAGAATCTTGAAATGCTCTTCATAGAAAAAGAAACAAAAAATTATCTGTAAGAACCTTCCCATGCAGATATCAAAAAGGGTACTAGAATATGTCTTAATTATAACAGTTATAAGAGAATCTGAGGTGGCAAAAAATGTACAAGCATTTTCCTGTAGCTGCAGAAGGTGCCACAGATTCAAAGTGATTATATTTTTTTTTTGAATGAACTTCTACTCAAATTACATTTTGATATAGAGCTCAAGGGCTTCCTAACATTGCTGATGTCGGGATTCAGGGGAAACACCTAACATCTCTAAACTAAATACAAAATAAATATTTGCCCAAGCCCTTCTTGAGGAGATGCAATCGATCTCCATGCAGGTTTATTTAAAACATAGGCAGCTTTTACTGAGAGCTTCATTCCCATTCGTTAAAGAAGCAGTACAAATGAAGAACCTGAAGAAGCTATCAGCAGCCATGAAAGAACTGTAAATAAGACCAAGATCAGGAGCTGCATTAATGAAAAAGAAAAGGCTTAAGTGTGGAAACATAGAGAGCAACAGTCCTTTCAAACCTACTTGCAATGTGACAGTTCTTGTACAAAATAACAGGCACGATGCTGAAAGCACAAGTGGTCACCACACCACTCTGGTTTTAAGGAATGTTACAAAACTATGGAGCAGAACAATAATGCTAACAGGAAATAATTTTATTTCTCTACCTGTGTGTATCAACCCATGTGTTTGAATGCACTGCTATAGTATTTGTGTGGCTATTTATGGAGTCTGTTTAAGTACTCATTTCGGTGATATTTGATTTTCCTGAAACTAAAGTAATTGCACAGTAAATGACGCTGGAAAAATTGTTGCAAAGAGATATCAGAGGTGTGCTAACCTAGGACAAGCTTTATACCCAGTATTACCAGTCCTACTGGGATGCTATAATTCTTCACCAAAAGAAATTATTATGCTGCAGCTTGACCACCTCTTTCTTCTTATGTCCTAGTGGCAAACTGGATTATTATCAAATTTGTCCATTTCAATTAAAGTTCATCAGTTACCATTTCTTGATCTTTAGGATGCAGTATTTGAGTAAACATTATCTTGGTTTTTTTATTATTATACCAATTAATTTATATTTTAATGCATGCTTTATGACTTCATCAGTCACTCTTGATTATAAAAATATGGGTTTTTTTTGAAAGAGTTGCAATTAGCAAGAAAAACCTTGAGAAGATTTAAGAGTAGTAGAACACCTCAGTACTTACCAAGTAATACTAGAATGGAAGCAAAAAGGCTGAAAAAGGACAAGATTCTCTCAAAAATGTCCTGAATCTAAGGAAATAATATCAGAAAGGAAACTGACTGTAACTTTATTATTGAAAACATGGGGTCCTGAAAATAACATTTGACAAACTTCTTCTGCCCCAATGCTTTCTATGCATATAAATCAATTTTTATAAGTCAATAATTAATGCTTAGATAGTAAAGGTTTTAATAATGCAAAAATCCAAGAGGAATAGTTTTTTTATTCATAGTGAAAAAGCAGTGTGAGTCATAGAAATAAACTCTGGATGTCTGTAATCCAACCTCCCACTTGGAGAGAAACTACTGAAAACTAGATCAAGACAACTGTGGGTTTCTGTACGTACTGTCAATAATAGTTTGTTCTGTCCCCTTTATTTTTCCAGTACCATAGCAGAAAATATCAAGGCAAAGATCAGATGAGTTAAAGTTCTACAAGACAAAATAGACATGAACTGCATGGAAATGGATTTGTTCACTTGATTCAAGTGCCTTAAGCACATGTACAGCTCTTGCCAAAGAAGCAAATCTGTTCCTATTTCAATGCAAAACATGCAAATATAGCATTTTATTTGTACTGAACAATATCAAATTATCTTCTGTCTTTTGCTGATGTAGATCAAGCTTAACCATGTTATAAAATCAGTGTCATTAAAGGTAGAATTGCTCAGAGTACATCTAATTTTATTCTTTTTTTGAAGAGCACTTATTTTGAGGTAGAAGCTCTTCTGGACAAACTTCTGAGGTCTATGACGGAAACTACCAGCATTAGCATTATCCAGTCTCTCATATTCTTATGGCTTAGTGAAGCTAGAATTACTGGCTTCACTATTCAAATTGGTTTAGATTTGTTTTTATGGAAACATGTCTGATTTTTTTTTCCTGAAATAGCTTTCTGGTTCTGCTATGAACTCATTCAAAAGCAGATCATATACCTGTGTCTTGCTCTGCATATCCTGGCACCTTATGTCAAGAAAAGAGCTTTTTTCTTGTTAATTTCTGTTGGAAAATTCACATACAAAGGCACATTTCTTCCAAAATAGAACATCTTAACATCCCTGCTGCATCCCTGTGTCTTAATCTCTATTTAAAACAAAACTTTGATTCATCATTAATTTAAATAGTTGATGAGAAGTCACATTATACAGATTTAATCATATTGAATTCTACTTCTGCTATATGATTTTATTAGGCAACTTCAGATTCCCTAAACTCAGTGATTTCATGCTTGTGCACTCTGAAAAACTACCCCTTTGAAAAAAACACTAAGGGTTTGTTTTAATTTATATCCAGTGCAGAGATGCATAGTCATTATATTATTTTTCTGTTTAAAAAATTGCTAAAATGCAAAGAAGTAAAATGAAGGCTGGCATAACCCTGAAATAAAAAAGCCTCCTAGCTATATTGTAAAGAGAACTGCCAGCTTCACAAAGTATATTAAATCAATCCTACAAGATGGAAGTAAATATTTTTGAGTAACGAATCAGGAAAAAGATAGTCCCTTTCATTACCATAAAGAAAAGAGGTAATTCTCATATTAAGTTGCTCTTAACTCACTCCCACCACATTTTTGTATTTCTGCTGACTTTTATCAGACATAAACTGCCAACTATTGCTTAAGTTTTGTCACATTCTAAAAGCTCTGTGTCTTCACCCTAATTTTATCCCCTCTTGACACAAACAAGGCTTCCAGGAATCTCTAGACTTGAGAGTGATATTTACAACAGAAGAGTGAAAAGTTAAGTACTAACTATTAGTCATGAATATTTAATATAAGTGCTTTTTAAACAATTTTTAGTGAGTGAATTCATTAGAGTGTATTGATGGATTGACACTTGACTGATCAAAGGCCACATTTAACTATTGCTTCTTTTTTTAATTTATTTCCTATAATAACCAGCATAAATATTTCCTGTATTCTATAGCTTCCTAGGGTCAGCAGAAGGAAGCTCAGAATATTACATTTGCATGCTGATTACCAAAATTTTGACTTGTTTTCTTCTTTTTTACCACTGTAAAGCAAAGCCACCACCAAGTTAGCAATGCTATTTCCAATGGTACCTTTCAGGTTAAGCTTCTGAAGACTGCTTGTGCCTGAATATGAATATGCAGGAAGAACTGATGAAGAACTATGCAAACAGTGGATAAGCTTTGATTAAAGCAGAATTATAAAAAAGGATAAAGTTTTATTCAGTGTTCTTATGGTGTGGTAGCAAACAAATTTGATTATGTGAACTGTAAAACAGTTTCAAAAATTCCTTAAATTTAAATGTTCTCTCAATTCTCCTTCGTTAGAAGGTGTATAAATATTTTTTGGTCAGTTTTGTGTTTTGAAATTCTTCCTCTTTTTTTCAATAGTCTGAAGCAGAAGCATAACAAAAAAAGTGGCAATGATAGAAAGGTTTTTTACCTAAATTTTTCTAAAAATGTTTTTTATTCAAGGAAATATGATTCAAAAAAAAAGTAAAGTTTTGTGTTGCTGGTTTTGGTTTGGGGTGGTTTTGGTTTTGGATTTTTCCATGGGAAGGGAATTTTTAGTCAGGGAACAGTTATGAAAAGATCTGACTAAATGAAATCATGTTTCTTGCAAGTCCGTGAATTTTCCTTTGTAAATAAAAGACATGATAGGTCCATTTGCTGGGCAAATACTTCATTGGCTTTGAGTTAATAAGCTCGGTCAGATATATTTAGCAGGCATAGCTCTGCTTTGTGGGGTACCTGGTAAATTAGAGTTTACCCTTTATACCCAGTATTACCAGCAATGATGGAAGGCGTAGATTTGTGGAGGCACTGAACAGTAGGATTATAACGTGAGTCTGCAGAGTTTTGCTGTGCCAGTTTCTCTCACACCAGGGGGTTCTAACAATTTTGCATCAGCTGTTAACCCTCCAAATTTCCTCATTAACCTGTATGAACCATCTTCAGCCGTTTTGAAGTCACTACAATGCAAAGATGATCTCACAATTTGCCATTTGCTTCCACTATAGTCTATCAGTAAGCCATGAACCAGAATATGCAAATCTCCACCTACACAGGATTTAGGCAACAGAGCTAAGTCTCAGTCTCAGTTTGTCAAATTGACTGAATATTTAAAAAAAAAATAAAAATCCACACCTATTTATTGAAACCAAAATGCAAATTTACTTTCCCACTTAGAACTCTTTGTTCTTGTTTTCAAAAAGTGGATATCTATTTGCATAAATGTTTCCTAAAGGAGTCATGAATATTCATGTGTGCATATGCCTCTATCCTGAAAGTTCTTGGGAGGCTGAGGGAGGAGGAAAAATTATTCAGCCTGAGACAAAGTAAAATCATGTTGGTCTGGTCATGAGTCAGAAACTTACCAGATGCAAACAGCCAAAATGGTGGTGGGAGCTTGTCTCTTCTACGTCATTCATCACCTTCAGAAAGGTGATGTTTGTCTGTAATCCTAAACAAAGATAACAGCAAATTTAAAGCTGTAAGCTTCCACTTCCAACAATTTTCTTGCTCCTTTCTTTATTTGTTATACGGAAAAGTACTGATTACCCACAGCTTAAATAAATAGCCAAGGCTTAAAGCTGGCTTTTCTCACACAGCTTTCAGCATGGCTTCTCCAGAAACCAATGGAGTATCCCTGAGGATCTGCCACCAGTGTCAGGCCTGCTCACATGCTCAGACCTGGACAGGGGTGTGAGCAAGTCTTACTCTAAAAGCCATATGACCATGCACATGTCTGTGTGATCAAGTCCATCTGAAACACAGAACTTCTTAGATTACTGCACATCTGAGCTAATAATAGAATCCTAGAATGGCCTGGGGTCAGAAAGGACCTTAAATACAATCCAGTTCCAACCCCCCTACCATGGGCAATAACACCTTCCTCTAGACCAAATTGTTCAGAGTCCCGTCCAGCCTAGCTTTGAACACTTCTAGGAATGGGGCACCCACAACCTCTCTGAGAAACATGTTTCAGTGCATCATCACCCTCAGAGTCAGGAATTTATTCTTAATAACTAATCTAAACCTACGCTCTTTCAGTTTGAACAAATTCTCCCTTGTCCTGTCTCTAAATGCTCTTGAAATTTGTAAAATAGTTACGTTTCAGTCCATTCATCCAATTCAATTTTCTTCACCAGGTTGTTTTCCACTGGCTTTGTGAGAATGTTAGAAAACATTTAAAAAGTTATAAATAAAGAATGGTTGATTTACCAACAGAATACTTACATCTTCCAAACTTTTCTTAGTAATATTAGAATTGGAAATAAGTGACTTCTGAAACAGACTATTTTCTTTCCTTGCCACGAATTTAAAAAAAAAAACCTAGAAAAGTAAATTTGCATTTTATCTTTTTTCTTAAAATGAAGCTGCATGCCATTACATGAACCTTCCCTAACTTCTCACAAGGAAAATTTAAAACCTGTTTCTATATAAAACATTTCTCTAGGGAGAGTTTTGTACATGTTGAAGCTTATTAATCATGGATATCATGACAGGGAAAGGAAAAAAGGGCTAAAAGAATTGTACTTGTCTTAGCCGTGCTTGGCTTTTATGCATTCACAAATTGAGCCTCAAACTAAAAAAAAAAGGAAATTGAGCATAAAATTTTCATTTTACTTCTTTCCACATAAACAACTCTAAAGGAAAGGTTTCTGTCAACAATGCCTGAAGTTAATATGTTCCTAAATATTCACTGATCACAGGAGTTAGTCTGCTATCAGTATTTATCCTTTGCATACAAGAGCCATTATATTTCAGAATATATGCCTGCATAGTCACTTTCTCTTGCTTTTGGTATTTTTTTCCTCTTAATTTTTTCCATGATTGACTTGGATAAACACAATTTAGAACTTATTTTAATTTATCTGAAATCATTACTCTCTCTCTTTTCCAGCCCGATTAAAGATAACTCATTTTTTCTATCTTAGCATATTAGGCTTAGTTGATGGCCTGAGTCCTGCTATAGTCCCATAGGTTTTAGGAGAGAAGAAAGAGTTTATCAAGAAGGACCTTAGGCAATGCTGGCATGTGACCTTTCAGTTCATAAATATAATTGGTTAATAACAACTTTGTTTCCTTCTTTTTACATAAAAGGTAGAAGGGTACTTTTCTCATCCCTCTGTATTTTTCATAGCACATAGGAAATTTCTCTATGACTTCACAGACTCCAGGAATCTGGAAATACTTGAGGAGAAGACAAAAGAATTATGTAGGGCTTGGCTAGGTAGGAAAGTGCTCTGGAACTGCACATCTGAGATACCTGTGGCTTTCATTAGCCCATAAGCTGGACAGAGCAATTACTAGCATTGAAAGAGGCACAACTAAGCACGAGGGACTGAACATCCTCTATCCCCCAGTACTCAGAATAACAGAGAAGCATGGGGTCTTAAAGTCAACACTAAACCCTTACACTGCTTTTTGCTTTTGTGCAGCCTCATATGCTTTGCAAATGACTTTTGGAGAAGTATCTCATTTTGTAGCATTTTGATCCCAGTTTGTGATTAGGGGCTTAGAAAATGCAGCGGAGAGAAGCTTGCTAAAATGGCCCAAATTCACTGTAGATGAGCAGAATTTACAAACCTAACAAAGAGCTCCCCATCTCTTCTGTGGAATGCTAGAGGAAAAGCTCATGGCAGGATCCTTGGAGGCGCATTTACAGATTATTTTTATAAGGCTACTAAATCTCACAGCTGTTTGTTGTTTTGGGTTTTTTTTCACATGCATTTATACTTGCTCCTTTAAGTGTACACATCAGGGCTCCACATAGGCTGGGGGTTCAATGGCCTCCTTGGGTCTCCCCACCACAGCACCAGGGCTCTCCCCAGGTCACAGAACTGGATTTCCTTGAGGACCTGAGTGCAGGGGATGCATTCCAGGCCATAACAGCGCATTGCCAAAAACTTTCTTACAACAAGCTCACTTCAGGCCCCATGGAACAATTTCATAACTGATCTGAAAGAGGGCTGAAACCTCTCAGGGCAGCAAGAGCCAGCTAGCAAACACAAAGCCAGCCAGGTCTGTGGCTTTCTCCAGCAGAGAAAAACCTCATTGGCCTTGAAAATACATTTTAAAACTGAGAATTAAAACTGATAAAAATACAGCTCAGGGCACTACTTTTATAGGTGTTCCACCCTGGGTCACAATGAAGTTATAAGACCGTGGTGACAGTAAGACCTCTGTATGAATAACTGAAGAAGAGCTTCCTCACAGGAACATTTAGTTAAGTATTTGCAATATATTGTGGTCCCTACCGTAGGGGACAGTTATGGCATTGATTTGTGAATTATCACTGAACATAGTAAAAACCCCACCAAATTGCTTGTCTTGCAGATTCCTGTTGTGCCTTGTAGGCAGTTAATACAAATTAATATGGGGCTCTCCGTGTATCAAAGATTGACATTTATAATTTCAGAGGTTTTAAAATGCACTCATGGGTTAAGTGTGTAGATATGCAATGAAAGCTGTTTGTGCAGGACTACAGAGTAATAGCCAGGGACCAGTCACTGCCTGAAAGGAGGGAACTAAGACAAGGGCCATGGACTTGATTGTATTTCCACAAAACTTCACCCTGAATTTTTCAGGATCCTACAAAACTTCTGTTGGGTTTATAATTCCAAGGGACGGGATTTCTGCCCACATACACAAAGAGGAAACAACAGTCTGTTTTATTCATATCCCACAATCCTGCCAAAGCACCTAAGAAGCCTGATAAATGAAAAGCTAGTGAAAGAAAGACTGATTCCTTGCTTTGGCTGAAAGGTACCCTGCTATCTCCTTCTGTTTCATGACAGCATGTTTCCAATACAGATGTGCTGCCAGAATTGACTCAGGTATGTGATTCTTGGTGTCCTTCCTCCACTAGCTCTTGCAGTGCAGGAGAACTTTTAAAAAGAACAGAATCTGAAGGTAAGACCTTTACTGGAGATTTGCTTTATGGTTGGTAAATAAAAGGTCAGAAAAAGAGTAAACATCTTGACTCCAGGTAGAGCACCAAACCAAGAAAAGAGATGCTTAGACTTTAATCTCAAAAAAAGATTTTTTAATTTTCTCCAAAGATTTTTAAAACTGAAATCAGTGGTATTGTAAGTTTCACAAGCTTGCACGACTGATTGCATATTGCCGTCAGAAGTCAGGTAATATCCAGGGGATACTAGAGTGGTTAATTTATTATTATAAAGATTGCAGTCCCTAAAGTAGACTGGAACAATAAGCAAAGGAAGCAGTCTATTATATGTGCTTATGTTTCAGCATTTGGAAAATTCTTCTCCCTTTCCAAGCAAAATTTAGACATAGATATGCATTCACTACCATGTAAATCACCCACTCCTTGCTCTCAGAGATATTTTGGGACTTAAGTTAATATTTTTGTCCTTGTTTTCACAGGCTGCTCAAGTATAAACCACAGATTTAAAAATGTCATTAATCACCACTAGGAGTTGGTGATGCCCATGGGCACATGGGCTTGAGTGGAAAAGATTCTGAGTATCTACCCCATAAGTGGGGTCTTGGATAACAGTTTTCAATTCTTTTGTCTTTGAAACTGAGGAAATACTTATGTCCCCACAAGACTGCCATTTTGCAAAAATTTGTTTTTTTCTAATTGTTGATGTGATGTTAGGCTTACTTTTAGGCATAATTACTTGATAACGTTATTGTTGTATGAAAAGTGTCTTTAAACCATTTGCATCCAGGCAAAACAGTCTAAAAGGAGGAAAATTTCTTTAGAAATTTTATTTCAAAATTTCAGCAATAGGGGTAGGGTTTTCCCCTGTAAAAATCTTTGGTTGTAACAGATGATAGTGCTTTTGCTAAGAACGCTACTTTGGTTAGGAACAAAAGCTGTTTTATCTATATCAGATATTGTCGTATCTAAATGGGAAAAGAGGTGCAGAAACCCAAACCCCCAGCTGAACAGCAAGTGCAGAACATACCAAAAGAAAGATATAAGACTTCAAGCAAAGCCAAGTGGGACATATGTTGCAGGGATTTAAAACAAACCCAAAAGTGCAGTAACATTGTTTCAACAGGTATCCATAGGGGCAGCAAGAATCCCTTGACAGGAAAAGCATGAAGATACTGCCAGATGTTTTTGGCTGTAAGAGAGCAGATGGATGAGGAAAGGGAAGAGCTTAGAGTGGAGCTACTCCTGGTTTGGTCAGGACTCTTCTCAGTATAATCAGCAGCCTAATTGCATCACTCTTAGTTTAAATTAGCCTTTCTAATTCTTTCAACAGAAAACTTATATCCTTCCATGCTGCTTGTCCCTCCACAGATTTAGTTCTTTTTCTTTGTAGGACAGATCTTAGGTCCATTTAAAATTGAAGAGCTTTTCCTTGGGGCACATTTCTTAGAGCAATTTCATAGACGTTTTTATCGAAGCATGTTACTTAGCACATTATAAAATCATTGAGTAGTATTCCATTCAGTGCAGTGCTTTCCCCAGTTACATATTCTTTGGATGCAGTGAGAGACTGAAGACCAAACAGACAGCTAAAAAGTTCTTTTAGACAGGATATCATGAAAGAAACAATATTTGGGACTCTACTTCCTACTAGTTTAACACAGTTTCAGTCAATAAGACAGAGGATCTAAATTCAGAAATTTTAAATTGCAAAAGGAGCTCCAGATGCAAACACAGATGTACATGGACATACAAATTTACCAGCTTTGCAAGTCTTTACCAGAATTAATACCTTTAGAACCTTAAAGTTATTCAACATTTTTGGGCCCTTTTTTCATTACTTTGTTCTCAAGATATGAAAATAACTTTCAGAAAATTCATTGGTCTATGGCAGAAAAAGTTTATAAAGTATGGAAAGTGCCATTAGAAATTGATAAACAGTAGAGTAAATAAATGCATTTTCCATAAAACCCTCCTTATGACAACATCAAGGACCCTAAATAGTTTTTTAGGTTGTATTAATAATTTCTTATTTTTAAAATCAGAAAATTATTAAAAAATATCAGTGCTTGTTTAAATAAAAAGAGAAAGACATTGGAAGGATTTTTTTAAACTTAAAATCCTAGACTCAGATAGTAGCTTGTTAGACAACAATATCAAATGCTCTGTAATGGAATGACACCATGTTGCTGATTGAAGGGACCCATGAACATTCCACATCCAATATGTTCTTTTCATGATCCAAACACAGAAAAGCATTTCCAAATATAAATTTGTGAAACTTTTTCAGAAAGATAATTGATATCGGAAATCTCGCATAAACTATCCCTATATCATAAAGATGAGGTAAAAAATCTGCACAGAAACTTCAAGAAAATTGTATCCCTTTTATTTGTTATATGGTTGCTCATATTCAGTATTTGCCTGTGACTGCAATGCTTTCATTTAGACTTCACAGGTATATTAAAGAAGATATTAGCATTGGTAGTTTTTAATTGCCTAGAAATATCTGCCAAAGCAAATAGAGTTATTTTGCACGTACTGTTGCGCTTGCTGCACAGAAGCAGCATCTTATCATTGCTTCAACATTTCTTCAAAACTCTAATTAGAGCCGTTTCCTGCAGGCTCCTCAGCGTGCTGAGCTTTCCTTGTACCAAATTAGGCACAGAGGTTTTTAGGATATATAAATTGGAAATCAATAGAAGCTCCTGACCTAATTACTTTCTAAGATATGGACCTGAGAGTTTTCGGGGGGGTTCATGACAGGATGTTCATTCTCAGCTCTCTCTGGGTGGATGCCAGCTTTAGAGGCAACACTTCCTTCTACAAACTGTATTGGTTTCAGAATGGCAATAATTTACCCTTGTTTTGCTCTTATCAGACTTTCCACCATTACCTTGTCTCTCTCTCTCACCCTTTTTCTAACATTTTTTGCTATGCTATTTAATTGTTTCCAACCTTGAAATGTCACACCTCAATAGGCCAGAGATAAACTTTGAAAAATGTGTAAAGCAAACACAGTGAATTATTTTTAAATTATTAACCAGCTCTTATATATTTAGCTCTTATATATTTTTTACCTTGTAATAAGTGTTTTTTTTGTATAAAATATGTGTTCTGGGTGGGATGCCTAATTCTCCTATTTAATGTTTGGTGTTATGTCATGAAAACTCTCCCAAGACTGTTTCTCCTGCAGATAAATTTGAGTTAAGCCAACCTCCACTTTACTCCTACAGTCCAGGCAAACAGGCATTTGGGAAATGAAAGGTGAGTGGAGACCACTGCAGGGACACTGCACAGGGATTGCAAGAGGACCATCCATGTGACTATCGCAAACTCTTGGCCATAGCATGCCGTGGCCTATCCCAAACTCTTTGTCAACACACCTTGGACCTTGACAGGAGCTCTTGCTAAAATCCTGGAGACAAGAGAGGAGTGGAATAACAGTAGGGCACAGATAAAAGATGGACGCTGAGCATGCTGCACAGTCTTGATGCTCATACGAAGGAAGAAATGAGGGAATGCAAGATTAGAATGTTACAAATTGAAACCTTAACCTCCAATAAACAGAAATCATGATGTGTGCATCTCTTCCGCTCTTCCTTGTACTCACTTCCCAAGGACCAAGTGTCCTTGTCCACTCTGTCAAACATTCCCCGTAGGTTTACCTAAACTGAGGTCCCTGTATTCCTTTTTCTATCCTTCCCATCCACGAAATATGAAGGAAGTACTCAAAATGAATCAATACCAAAACAGAGGAGGAAAGAGAAGAATAGACAAAAGGGCATCTCATGGCACTTTTTAAAAAAATATTTGTCTATCAAAAGTAAGTAGAGTTTTGTGATTAGAGATTTAATTGTTCTCTAGTGAGCATTTAAAGACTTAGAGTGTTTTTACTCCAAGACTGTTCATGGATCCGATAAATCCCAATTCATCATGTTAATAGAAGGAACTATGTAAATAAAGAGGCTTTTAAATATAGCAAAACCATTATATAATGTCATATTAATTAAGTCCTAAGGTTTATTTATCCTGAACAGTTTATCCAATTTTCTGTAGATTGTCACTTAAAGCTCATTTGCCTCCAAAAGCTTAAGAGTGATTGGATGCTCACTGCCTCTGGCCATGCACCGTACAGATTGCCATTTGATCCTGTGAAGATAAAACAGTCCTGCTGCCTGACATACTGTCAGTTTTAACAGGGAGATTAAGGACTGTTTGGTCATGACTGATTTTCAGAAGCTGTTGAAGCATCTTATTTCACCAATACCAAACCAAATTAATGACATAAAATTGAATAGTGTAACAGAGACTGAAATAAATTGAAAACTATTCCTAGAGTTTTGGCCTCACATAAGATATTGATTACTTACAAAAGGTTTCATTACGTGCATTAAATCTCCTACAGAAGATATCAAGTGCAGTGTTTACAAAAATAATACGTTTATTGACTATTTTTGGTTGGCAATCAATGAAATAAAATGCTTTGCTGAATTCTTTTCCTTCACAGTGACTAAATACAAAAAATACAAAAATATTTTCTTGGGAGAGCCAGGATCAACAGCCAGTGACACTTGTGAAAAGTTACCTCATCCAAGTGGGCTTTCACTGTTTGTGTGTGTGTGTGTGTGTGTGTGTGTGTGTGACCAAATTATGATATTTCCTCTGGCAACATCCTGTAAACATTACTGAGAGCTTGCTTGAAGAAAAATCAATGTATTTATCTCCTGGTGTTTTGCCATGGACTTATAATCACTAATCAAGCAGAAACTACCTGCCTTCTTTCAGTCATAAGGTTGCTTGGTCTCTGCTCTAGGGGGAAAAGAAATACAAATCTTTGATAAATCATAACCATACTGAATGAAACAATCTGTTACTGTTTGAGTAGTTACTTCTTTTTATGTAGGCAAATGCAGTTTGAACTGATTAGTTTAATCAGATTTGTTTAATCTGATTTCAAATTTACTATAACATTTCCAGTTCATATCCAAAACAGAATTTTTCATGCATTTGCATAAATAACTATTATTTGTCTTTTAATGCCATTAAAAATGAGCTTTATAATATTAAAATCCAGCAGAGACATCTGAAGTGATCAAATTTATTCAGTCTCTTGGAAACAATAATGGTGGAGCGTTTGGTTGGAATATGGTCAGTAGCGTAATTTATGTGTAAATAGATTTTAAATTTTACAATGCATTGAATATAGTAAACAAAAAGGGTTGATAAAGAGCATAAAGAGAAGAAAAAATGACTGTATTACTATAAAGTCTTGTTCCACCTAGGAATAAGGTGATTTAATTCTCCCCTATTCAGAAAGACCATGTCTCCTTTCATACTTAATATCTTCAAACATTTCAAACTTGTAGTATTTATTAGACAACTATTTATTAGACTGACACTCTTGAAGCAACAGGAAAACAAAAAAGAAACTAAGGAAGGAGCAGTGCAGTCACTGCTGCTGCATCCTCACTGAGTGGAGACGGCTGCTGCGGAGCTCCTCTGACAGCTGTGTTCAGTGCTAGGTGTTTGAGAGCAAGAGCAAGAAGATAAAATCCACACCAAAGATATGTGACCTTGGAGAACTGTCAAAAGTTAGTGTCACTGCCTACCCCATTCATTGATTTGGGAGGTGATGGATCTGAGGGAACTCCAGAGTAAAAAAGGATCCGAAGTCTCACTGTGCAGGGTCTATTCTCAAGATACATCTTCATACAGGCTGATGTGGACAAGGGATCATGTATCTCTCATTTGACACAGTCTATTTAGTGCACTGGAGGGCAGTAAAATTGCACAGCTACACTAGAAATAAAAGTGGGGAAAAAACCCCAGAAAGTCATTGATTTCATGGGCAATTCCTTTCAGGATTTTCTTAGAGTTTGGTGATAAGTTTAGTCCTTACTATCAAAGTTTAGCATCAGGAATCCCAGTAGTTATTTGGTGTGGGCGTTACAGCTCCATGCTCTGGGGCTACAGGATACTGCTGAGAAGGAAAGGGTTGAGGGAGCAGGGAGAAGAACACAGTGCCCTCCTGCCGCTTGCCTGATGGGAAGAAAGGATAAAATCCAGGTAAGAAATATCCACCTTTTCAAGATCTGGCAGTTGACATAAAAATGGAGGAATGACTGAGTGATTACAAACTTGCTAATTTCTCAACCTGTTCTGCCCGGCAAAGACTTTTACTAATGAATGCTTAAAAAAACTTCTTTTTCCTTATACATCCAAGTGATCTATTATGAGTTTTTCTTAAACTTTGGAGTCTTGGGTATAAGTTGAACAGGCAAATTCTGAAAGATATATGAATTTCAGAAGACTTCAGTAGAAGAAAACATTTTCTAAACAATCAAGTGTTTAATTGGTGCTTCCTAGTGGACCTTTGTACATAAAGATACTACAGAAACTAGATGAGATTATTTTTTTTACAATAAGGAGGCCAGCTGGTAGGAGAGGCATGGAGTTCCCAAAGGCCTTGGCAGAACCATTGGAAAAGTGGGTTGTGAGGTTGGCTGCTTTCTGCAATTTTCTTCCAGTTCCTTATACCAAAATATGCTTTAAATATATAGTTTATTTCCCCTCATTGTTTTGTTGCTTTTTTTTTATTTGGTTGGGTATTTTGTTTGCTTTGTTTTGTTTCCTTCACACACAACTTTTATGGTTATTAGACAAACACCATGACGATATTTAAATAAAAAGTCACTAATTGCAAGATCTTGAGCTTCTCTTGCAACAGTTTTTTTGATGCTTGATGTATTTATTTAAACATTAGGAACTCAAGAAAAAAATCACACACATGGCTGTACAACTACGGTTCAGAGAGGATGAAATTATGTCACTGAAGAATATCATATTGAAGATACCTACAAACAAGTTACATGAAGTGAGACAAATACAAAGAAGTTGACAAAAAAAGGAATGAACACATTTACAAGAGAATGTTTACAATAATATATCCCAGTTATTATTCACCATTGACATAATTATGAAGATGTAGTAGTGCAGATTTACATGGTAATTAACATGTCAGATCAGTCTAGAGAAGATTCACACTTATCCCAGCACCTCACAAACAGCTATAAGTGCATGAGTGCTCTAAACACCTACTTAGCAAAATTATTGAGGTTAATAGTAGTCTGTGATAGTTGCAGTCTGTGCATGTTTATTACATTTTTAAAGTCAATATAAGGTACAAATTTAAAGGGAAAAGGAATGAAAAATTGTTATGGTGGAGAAAAAGAAAATATTATTGTTCTTGTAAAAATCCTCCTAAGTTACAATATCTTGGCCAGATACTTAAGAAGCTGCTTCTTATTTAAGTGTAGTTCATAACTAAAATCCTGCTGCTTTTTTGTATGCTGAGCTAACACTCTTCCCTTCCATTGCACAAGAAAGACAGAAGGCAAAAGATATTGCTCTTCATTATTGTAATTGGCTGCTCCTTCCCATTATCATTCTCTTTCATTTTTCTAAATAGAAACAATGGAAGAGTTACATAATGGAGAAATTTAGCAAGTATCAGATTAAAGATCAAATTAGCAATTATTTCCTGACATTTATAAAGCAGGCAACAGCTCCCAAGACATCTGAATTAGATCAATAGGGTACTATTAAATTGAATGAACAGTTTAGTACATACTTATTAGCAAATTCTGAATGGCTAACTGAATGGATGATTGTAGCTGTTAATGTACAGCGATGTCAGAATATAAAATATTTTTAAAAATATGTCTGAATGGACCTTAACAGAAGCAGTGATTCACTTCTTAAAAATGATAAATATGGACATGGCTAGTCTTCAGTTAAGTATTTGCAATCAACTTGTCTGCAGGCTTTTCTGCAGGCTTTGGTATCAGAGAATAATTTGTATGCTAATTTACAATTTTATTTGCTCATTTGCCACCTCAGAATATCAAGGTAGTCTTCACTAATTCATAACTAATTAAATTACTCTTATCCTGAAAAAATAGTAATGTCTCAAATCCATCACAAAAAAGAGTCTGGCTAGCTCCTCACAAAGAAAATTAGGGAGAATATGTAACAGATTAATAGTTGTGAAAACAGAAATAACAAAGCAAATTACTACCAATAATTTGATTTGACATTTTGAACTTTTATACTTTAGAATTTCCCATGTAAGACAGTTCCCATGTGCAATACTTAGTTGTACTGATCAGAACATGTGCTAAATACATGAAACATTATTCATTTGAAAAATGAAAGTTAATTCAGAAAATAATTTTCTGTAGATCAATATGTGCAGCTCATGTCTGCACACTGGAGAATCTAATACCATTTGTGCTTTTAGATTTAATCTAATGTTTGTTTACCAAGAGCAGATCAAGACTCACAGTACTAACATGTACACCAAGCTTTTACTCTTTCAGCCCAGAGAGGGACAAATGGTTTAACACATTCATATTTTTTCTTTTAAAATGATTAATTTTAATTTCTCACATGCAACCTTGCTTTTTTTTGTTTTGTTAGTGTATATTAATGTATACATATATATATACGCATATGTATATATATGTAGTCAGACTCTCACAAATTGTTAAGAAACTCTTTTTAGAAAGAGACTTTTTTCTTCAAGCCTAGAAAAACTAGGCTGCTTCATTCTGCTCATTAATCATAGAATCATGGAATCATTTAGGATGGGAAAGACCTTTGAAAGACCACTGGATCCAACTGTTAATCCAGCAATGCTGAGTCAATCTGCCAGTGCAGATAAAGGAATAGTGTTGGCATATCCATATTATGCTCAGTTACTCAGTGGGACTTCTTTGTGCTCAACATGTCTGTAAAAGTGCCTCTTAGACATCAAAAATAGTAGACACCAAGGAGTTTTAAAATGCAAATCTATGTCTTACAGTATTATCAGGCCACTAAAGAAAATAAGTTGGTTTCCACTCTGATTGTTTGCTACCTCTTAGAGAAATGGGAGTGCCAGCTTTAAAACCTGGCAGCTTCTGCTGTTTTGGGGCAAGGAGACAGCGCTGTGCCCTCTGCCAAGCTGAGGATGTCTCTCTGCAGGGGTGAGTAACGTTCCTGCTACTGATGCAGCAGAGCTAGAGGAGCTCAGCCTGCCACTGTACAACAAGAAACTGTCCTTGCAGAAATGTCAGTGAGAAAACCATGCTGGGAAGGGAAGCTACAGCAATCTTATCCACCCACATGTTAATGACACCACATGTGGTGTGTGCTTTTGTCACCCCACAAGAGGAGGCTGCCCAGACACTTCTCCTCACCCCAGTTAATGTAGAACATCCATAGGTATCTTTAGACAACCATTTCCATTTTCCCACATATCTGTTCTGCAGGACTTCCTAAAACTATCCAGGAACATCTTAGAATCAGATGAGATGCATAGTTTGTGAAGACACTACAGATGAGTGGATTGACAAATCTCTTAAATATTTGTGCTGCATACACATTGCATGTTATTGAGGCAAATACTTTTAACTCAAAATAAGTACTTGTAGCTGGAATCTGTAATTGGTCTTATCTGTAACCTAAAGAGTTATTATTTGCATGTTTTTTAACTTTGGTAAAAATTCAAACAGTATTTAGGTGTTATATTTAACAAAAGTGTTCAAGTAGAAGTATCAGACATGGCTGGAGGCTCCTGAGCTCTGAAGAGGCAAGAGACTGTAACAGAGGATGACAATCAAAATATGGTTCAGGAAGAGCCTTACTTGAAACTTGAGCAAGGTTTTTGTTGGAATCTTTGAGAATCTATCAAGGCCCCCGTGGAGAGAAAATGCTTAGTCATGTACTAAACCCTACTTCCTAAGACCCTCTGTTATCTCCCTGTAACACTATTGGCTACATTCCAGATGTCCTAAGACTATAGGTCAAATCACCAAGACCTCAGACTATTGGCTAGTTATCCCAATCCTACCTAATCCTATAAAAACCCCTACTTCTGCCCACTTCGGCAGAAGACGCTGTTCCTGGACCCCTTCACGGAACCCCCAATAAAGAACTCGTGGAATACTCCGGGGTCGGCTCTTCTCGTCTCTTTCTCCCTTGAGCTAGCAGAAGCGGCTGTCTGGCAAGCAGCAAGCTGAATATCACTGAGAGCTGAAGAGCTGAACCGCCTGATAAGAATCAGGCTGTGCTTGCCGGATAGTTCGCGGCTAGGGCGCTTGCCGGACCCTGCAGATCAGAGCCGATCCTTAGGACCGGAGACCGGGACCCCTTGCTATCCGGATAAATCTTAAAACGGCACCGGGGGTCCTGACTGCCCCCCAGGCTGGCCACCCGGGCAGGGCGGGCAACCCCCGGCTCACCGTTTTAGGTTTTCATCCTTTGAGGGTGCTGGTCAGGGACAGGGAGTGAATCATTCCCTTCCATCTTCAGTGCTATGTAGCAGGTTTAGGCAAATTTCTGTGCAGGTTTTCTTTTGATCACATATAACTTCCAAAAATGCTGAATTGAATTTAATTATTATTAAGTTATATTTAATATTATTGTAAAAGTTTCTTATGATTCATTTCTGAACAACTTGACCCCATGTGCATATTCACTGACCCAGAATATTCACTGACCTGAGGAGCAGCAAAAATGAGCACAGTTCTTTGTTTATATGTGTAGGATGAAGGCAAAAATTGTGGAAACACACCCTATTAAAATGACTTCTGCTGATGTCTCATCATGTGTGACATGCATGACATCACTAAACAGGTCCCAAATGCAATATTCGGTTTTAATGGCCATTCAGTGAAAGTCACATATGGATCATGTAAGGATAATTAACAAAGGCAGCAGGAATAGATCTTTTACTATTACTACTGTTGTATCAAGGACTTAACAATTTTTTTACTACCTGTGCTGTGAAGGCTGATGCCTTTGGAGAACGTGGCTCATGACATTTAAAATCAACTGCCAGCTCAAAAATTCCAAATAGGCACTCTACTAATTACTAGTGTATTACATAAACACTCATGTTGCTTTCTGGATGATGATATTTTATAAAATTTCTGTATATGGCATGTCAATGAATATTATTTCTTCAAAGGACTTATGTGATATACATAATCCAATTTTTTTTTTTTACAATTAAAGCAAAATTACACTCAGGGCATGACTCATTGTCACTAGATGTGCAAAATGAAGTCTTTCAAAATATTTTTCCACTTTCATGCAATTCAAGTCATCAAGTAACATATTGCAATGAAGACTGGAAAAGAGGTCGCAATACTTAGAAATTTATTTGGACAGTACAACTTTAAAAGGCATGTCAATTCCATTTAGATGCTACTAAGACCACAGGAATATTCCTTCAGTTTAAATCTAGCTGTATGCTATAAAAACTCTCTGTAAAATGGCAATCAATGTGCTGTGTTTATACTGAGAGAAAACACAGGTATTTTCTCTATAAAAATAAGTAAATACCAGCACCTTTGAAGTCAAGGATGTTTTGGTAAGTTCATGAGTAACAAAAGTTGGAATTCTGCTGGGGAGTCTTCCATCTCATGGAAAAAAATAGCTGTAAAAATATGAATTCTAAATAAAAGTAAATTGACTATTTGGTAATTAAAATATGTACTTGTTCTCTTTTCTTCATTTAATCACTTAATTTCAAACTTATTCTTTGGGTAATTCATGCATTCAAGGAAGATAGATAAAATTCTGAAAAGCTCACAAATGTTCAAAAGCAAAAAAAATAAGGTTATACTGAAACAGGAAACTTGAAATATCTTGGGGGTTTTTTTTAGACAAGTTAGTTACCATATTCAAAAGTATTGTTACTCTGGGTCAAGCCTATCTGCTTGCTTGAATAGCAACCATGATAATTGCCTCCTGGCAACAGTCTCAAATATGCCCAGTGGTGTTTTGACAAATCCTTTCCTTCTTTGCTGCCTGGATTTGTTCTTTGAGGTTTTTCCTAATATTACTCCTCTGACTTTATGAGAATTGTGTGTTTTCCATAATGACAGCTCAAGCCAGTCCATCATACCTAAATTTAATTTACTTACTGAAGGCGTTTGATTTCACCTGAGCTATGGAATAATCAGTAAAGTTTCATGCACCATCATACAGAAAGAAATAGCTGAATACAGCAGGTAAGGCTTATCTTTTTGAAACATTCCTGTCAAAGTCTTCTAAATTATCCCAGAGACCAACGTGCCACCAGTATCCACCAATCACAAAAGATAAAAATATCTTTATACAGCCTTTGTCACGCATCCTTCCCTCTGAATCATCCAGAGAGCAATGGGAACATTGCCCAGTGCCTGGAGCAACATTTTGCATTCATGCTCTGATATTTACCACAGTGAATCCTTCTGGCATTTTCTTTCCTTACCGAAGAAGGTGCCAAATATTTTGCTAGGAAGGAGTCCTGTGTTCTTAAAACTTACAGAAAAAGAATTACTTTTAGTACTTGGCTGTTGCAGTCACAGAGCCTGCACCTAGGCCTCCTTGAAGATAGGAAATGCCTAGTCACGGACTAGGCTCTGCTTCCCACCTCAAGACCCTCTCATCTCTCTGTAATACTATTGGTTCTATTCCAGATGTCTTAAGACTATAGGTTACGTCACCCTGACCCTAAAACCACTGGCTAGTTTCCCAACCCTTACTAACCCTATAAAAACCCTGCTTCTGCCCAGTTCAGCAGAAGAAGCCGTCACTGGACACCCCTTCACGGAACCTGCATTAAACCATTCTGTGGAACCTCTACACGGCCTTCTCGTCTCTTCTTCCCTGAGCCAGCCATGGCAGAACCTAGCAAGCTAAGAGCTGAAATCCTAAGAAAGCTGAAAATCACCTAAGATCGGAACTGCCTGATTACCTCAGGCTGAGCTTGCTAGGAGTATAGTCTGTGGCTAGGGACTCTGCTGAGGATCTCCAGGACAAAGCAGTCCCTCCCAGGACCCTGCTATCCGGAGCATCTGCAGGAGTAGGGAGTCTGACCCCCTGGACCCAGCCCCCATTACTTGGCCAGCTTGTGCTGAGTCACAGCATTGGTGATTTGGGTTTTGCTCTGAGAAACCCAGTGCTGGTTCGTGACTCTGTATAGGGTGTAGGGGTGTCACAGCAAAGCTGTCCAGGTGCTGTAGAGTGTACAAGGTACACTGACCAGCACTATCCATGTGATCAAATATGCTCAGATCTTTGGGAGGAACAATGTCTCTAAAGCATGACAGCAATTGCACTTCAGAAATTACATTGCCAGTTGCTGCTGAAGCCATACAATTTGTGCATGATTGAATGACAGTCCACAGTGAAGGTAAACAAGAGGCAAACTGCTTTTTCATCAGCTTTTTGATTAGGAAAATAACAGGAAAGGTATCTTTATAGCTGACTACAAGATTACCAGATTCCATAGACTTCCAACTACAGCTTTGCTTATCCAATACTAAAAAGCCAGTCAGAAGATCAACTTGAATGCTGAAAATTGCCTGATGTGTTTTCCATAATTCTGTTTTAGTTAATGATGTCACTAATGCCTACATTTAGTCTTTTCACAGTTATGACCTGATACATATATAAGAACACTATTTTCTTGGCCGTTTTAGTGCAGTTAAGGGAAATAGAGCATCGCTTTCTGCTCTGCCAAATCCAAATTAAATGGCCATTCTGAGCATTATGTCAACTACAGATCAAGTGTTTGCTGGCAGCACTAAAAAAGATCAAACTGTGTAAGAAAATCAAATTTAATCCATCAGACTTAAGGCACATAATGAATATTCAGACAGGACTTGGGGAGCAAACAATACATGATCCTCCATCCAAGCATACCTAGGACAAACAGATCCTATGTCCAGGAGAAAGAATTCACCCTAACAGTGGAGGCAACAGAAATTGGTTTAACAACCATTTGTGGAGAACTTTGAGATAAGGGTTTCTAGGAATAAGAAGAATTGGGCAATGATAGTGCCTGAAGCAAAAGAAAAGGAGACCAAAATTAGAAACACTGGAGACAACTGGATGCTGCAGGAGGCCTCGTGAATTGGTAGACTCTGATGTAAGTGGTGTCTGCAGTGAAGCCCTGTCTACCAGCAGGTGGAGATGCCACTGGAGATCATGGAAGAGCTCAGCTAGGCCTTTTAGAGTCATGGAAGAGATGAAATGGTGCATGCACAGTTCCAGAGTTTCTGACCCCAAAAAAGGTTTTCTGAACAGTAATATGAGACCTGACTTCTAGAAATGTGTAATAATTTAAAAAAGATGCTGATATAATTAATTGAAACTCAGCATAAAAATTATCATCTCATATTGTTTGTGCTGCAGAAATAGTATTTGAAGAAATATTATTAGAGAAAAAATAGCTTGTATTTTTTACTTTGTGAATGACATGACTCCTGTATAAAGTCTAACCTGGTTAAACAACCCAGTGCCATGAAAACATATTAAAGACTGAAAGACTTTCAACCACCTTTAGAGAATTCAAATATTTCTTTTAAAGTTCCAGTCCTTTTACCTTTATCCATTTCAAATGGTGCTTTTGGAGCAACTAATTACATTTTTGGAAATTCTTACAGAGTAAGGTTCTCCCAAAGATGAGTAAATGTACTGTGCAATTCAAATTAGCACACAAGGATATCTTGAGAATAAAACTCCCACTCTTAAGAAGGATATTAATTAATTTTGCATTATCTTAACATTAAAAAAATTGGCCTGGAAATGGTTGCATTAGTTTTCAGTTGTTTCCAGGGATCTGAGCATTGCAGATTCCCATTCAATGTTCAATATTTTTTTTGGAAGAATACTGTAAAATGTTGGTATGTGCCATCTGAAGGTCATGTCCTTCCACTGCTAATAACTTGTAGTACTTATACCATCTTCCTATTAGGAGACTTGATTATTGCAAAGTAACTGGAATAAGGTTTCCAGGGAGGAGGCCGAAATATTTATATTATCCCATTCCTACTACAATAAATTGGCAATTTGTTGTCATATATGATCATTAATGAGGAAAACAAACAAATAAATATATAAACCCCCAAAACAAACTGTCATGATTTAGCCTTGATAATTACTGCAGAATAAGAAGACTCTCAAGAAAACAAAGAAAGTAATGCAGAAATTGTTTTGTGAAGACATGAAAGAGCTTATGTAACTGGATGAAGCATGTGGATTCAGGGAGACATTAAACAGGAAAATACACGGTGCAGAAAATATTGCATTTATTGATAAATAATTACAGGTTTGGCTGCTTGACAGGATACTGGAAAGAAATCAGCAAAGAACATTCAAAGCTGGAAGTGATTATGTGACAGGGATGTGTATAAAGAAAATTTTACCCTCATCTATTTCTCAAATGTGTGATAAACCTTTGAACACATTTCTGGATTATTAGCAACACTGGTATCTTCATCCAGACACCCAGTCTGAAAGTTCAATCACAAAGTTCTTGTGATTTCATCTGACAAAGCTTCTTCGTTCTCCCATATTGTTATGACACAACTGGTGCCTGCCACTGGAACATGGATGTAGCTTGCATTTGCTGGAAAATGGAGAGGTGCATGTTTAGCTGATTTCAGCACAGGCTACAAATGACCTGTGTGCCATTCTCGGGAAACATACTTCTTTCTGACAAAAAGGAGAAAACAGTAAAATTTATTCTACCTTTATCTATTTTGATTGTAAACTCTTGATACCAAGGGACTGCCATTTGGCATTAACATGCAGAAAAACTGGGCCATCACTTCCCTAATGGCTTTGAGGTACTGTCATGGTGTAAGACCATTTAGCAACTCAGCACCACAGAGCCACTTGCTCACTTCTCCCCAGGTCAGAAGGGGTACAGAATCAGAAAGTGAAAGTGAGAAAACTCCTGTTTGGGATAAAAACATTTTAACAGATAAAGCAAAAGCTGTGCATGCAAGCAAAGCAGAAAAAATAATACATTCACTATTTCCCGTGGTGAAGCAGAGGGTCAGCTATGTCCATGACATCAGGGTTCCAACATGCATAACAGTGAGTTTTAGAGCACAAATGCCACACCCCAAACATTCCCCTCCCTCTTCCACAGCTTCATATGTTGAGAATGATGCAATATGATCCAGGATATCTCTTGGATCAATTTGGGTCAGTTGTCCTGTCTGTGCTCTCCCCCTGCTTCCCCTGCACCCCTGTCCCACTTGCTGGTGTGGCAGCATGAGAAGCAGAACAGATCTTTGATGCTGCACAAACGCTGCTCGGCAACAGCTAAAACATTGCCGGATTATCAACATTGTTTGCAGCACAAATACAAAACAGACACACACCAGCTATGGTAAAGAGAATTATCTATATCCCTGCCAAAACCAGCACAGGTAGAATGGCAGGACATAGGTTATCTGTTATAGGGCTGCCTTGTTTCTCATTGGCTCCGACTTATCACTGCTGCAGTTCCCACCCTCAATTTTTAAGGAGTTTGCCACTTCCTAGCAGGGCAGAAGGGACAATTGAGGAAAGAGTCCACTTATATCACCAACCTACAGCACAAATGATGCTGGGAATGTTTTCTCCTAAAAGAATGAATACTTATCTGTCAATTAAAGTCAACCAAAGATCTGCAGTGTTGCAGACATGGGCTGTTTCATTCCTCAGCTAAGCTGAACCCTGGAAAGACCACATCCCAGAACAGCAGCCTGCACCGTGTCTTGTGTTTTTCCTGCTTACTGAGCAGAGAAATTGAGACAGAAAATGCTTTAGTCCTGTTTTGAATTCAAAGAAAGAGAATTGGTGAAGGTTAGAAGTGATTGTCTACAAAAGCCACAAGAGCATTCATCAAAGTGAGGCATCGCTCTTATTCTGCTCCTAATGCTCTAATTATTCATTTATGGATATAACTCTTATTTCCCAGCACTGTCCTCTCTCTTTCCACATCAGATTCAGTCTTGTGTCCAAAGAATTTGTTTTTCTCTGTAAAAAACAAACTACCTCTGTATAAGATAGGAAATACTATTGAGACTTCTTTTTAAAATAAAAATGTATAAATTCTAATAATACAACTTGCCACTATTGGGTACCCCATAGCATCAGCATTTTGGGGAAATTTGTTGATATGCGCTGCATATATATAAATATTAAATCAAACTTATTACTGGGCAAACCATTAATGCATTTTTAGCTTGTGTGAAGTTGTAGTTCTCTTAGAGAAACTGGACTTTGAGATGATTTGGCCACTTCAGAGAACAAAAGTTGAGTGAGGACCCCTGTTCCTGACTGAGGTGGTACAGAGGAGAGGCCTTGGGCCTTTTTAGGTAGGAAAATGTGGCTGGGCTGCCTGCCCATCTCCCGTGGGAGAATATTATTTTTTTAATCTCTGCCACTTGAAGGAATCTGTTATTTATAAAGATAAGCCATTCACTCCTTAAAAATACTGTGGAAGTCTCACAGACGAACTTTCTCAGAGGAGTGCTCCCAACTCTATCTTTGCTTTGGATAAGGAGCAATCCATAACTTCCCCTCAGTGCATTGTTAACAAGCCCTGACTTTAGAAGTCATGGGTTGGCATTTCCAGTGTTCAGCATGTGTACATTACTGCTGTAAGTTTATGACACTGATGTCAACAGTCCTTTTTTTTTTTTCACTTTGATTCTTTCCTACAGGACCTTGGATTGGGATGCTGTTCTTTGGGATTTCTGCCCAAAGACATTGTGTGAATCTGACAAGACTTTCAGCCACCCAAACGAGAAGACTCAGGATGGTGGTAATATTTCATTTATCCTTTCAAAAGTACAGATACTTTTTCATATTGCCCTTTCAATACTTTCAGAGATTCAGAGTGGGCTTGGAGAAATCTTATGAGAATCTGTCTCATAAAAGTGCTGTAAAAATGGAAGAAATTTTGATGAGCATGTGAAAAAAATTGAAATAAGATGAGCTATGGATGGTCTTGGGCTCAAGACCAAGTCAAGAAGAAAGTGGCAATTGGGGCTAAAGAAAAGGAGAGCAAAATTCTTTGGGACAGAAAAGGGAAAATCTAAGCAAAACAATACAGTTGACCCAGCAGAGTGAGAAGAGTAAAGTGGAAGGGTCTGAACAGAGAAATTCAGCTGAGCTCCTCCCTGTGGGTGGAAATGGACAGGCTTACTGAAATATTTGGTCAAAACCTTTTCTTTGGGAGAAAGGAAATAGACTGAGAATAATCAAATACGTATTTCTAACAATTAACATTTTTCCCAGCTCTCCAGCTGAACTGTGACTTGACCGATTCCTCTCCTAGGATATAATTCAAAATTTAGTGGACGAACTGAGTTCTTTTCAGTTTCTGTATTTCTACTTGTCTCACTTATAGGCTGACTGTAGGAAAGCTCTGATTTTTGAACATACTCTTTATTCTATTGAAAAGATAAAATGGTTCATCAGTCTCATAGTAGTGACTCTAGCTAAGCAAATATTTTAAACATTATTGTTGTTAATACAGGCTTTTTCTTTAAGTAGTCTGAACTTAGCTACCAAATAGATCTAAAGAACTATGACAAACGAAATAAAACTAGAATTCTATGAATGAAGGCAAATGAGAGTCATCAATGAATGCCTTCTCTTTTATTGAATTTCCCAATTGGCATTGCTTATACAGGTTGAGATATGCATAAGTAAGATGCCATGAGATCACTATCTGCATCCCCTGAGGCCTTCTGCAGCAGACCATGTTAATTTATTTATTATTATTATTTTCACCCTAGCCTACCAGGAAACACGCCTAAAAGTAAGGTCTGTGTAATTATGACTCTTTTCATCTAAGCACGTAAAAACAGCACAGTGTGACACGAATAGTGTGCAGCTTGTTGTCAGAAGTGATGTTTTTTCTGCATGATGTTGATACTCATCTAACATAAATATAAAAGACAATACAAAAACAGAAAAGGAAGAGAACAATTGCAAAACAGTTGGTGAATACAAATATATTCTTAGTCACCTCAGCAATAAAGTAGGTTTTAACATGTTCCCATATCTGAAAACTGAGTGTTTTTCAGGGCCGGGAGTTACACCCAACAACCTGGATGGAAAGACTGATCTGTGTTTTGGCCTGACCTCCATAACTTGATAAGGATGTTGTGTTATAGCAGCAGTGGCAGGAACCTGATGGTTTTCTTTAATGTTTTCCTAAAGAAATGTAGTTGATTTTCCTCTCCAGAAGTTTAGGCACACCTTGAGCCAGTAAATATCTTTGCTGAGGGAAATGAAGGCTCCAGTTGCAGATAGCAAAGCAGAAAAATAAAAAGCATCAACATAGTGTAAGTCAGGATGTTGCCACCTGTGAATCTGGTTTAACAGATAAACTCCACAGCTGTACCCACTGGAAAACACACAGTAACAAACAAACATCCACTGCTGAAAAGGTTTAACTTATTCTAAGAGTTTGGGTTCTACCATTCTACTCATCTTTTTTGTGAGATATAAGAAAAAAATTCTTCATCATGAGCACAATTTCACATAGAAAAAAGTTACCTAGAGAAGTTGCAAAATTTCCTTCACTAAAAAATATAAAATACTTGGATTAACAGAGCCCTAGATAACCTGATCTAAGGGCTCCAGAACCTGAACCTAAAAGAAGCTCCTGGGGCAGTGGGAAGATGGTGTGATAGGATGTTGCGTTGGAAGGGCCTCAGTGCCATTAAAGCCTATTGGTGGCCTTGGGGTCCTGACAGATTCTGTAATGTGTGACATTCCTAATAAAAATATATCTTTTCAACTGTGAATAACATATCACTAAAGATACTATTCTTAAACTGGTTATTGGTTTTGGATTTAGCCTGAAAACTAGAAAAAAATTATGCAGACATCTATGAACACATAAATTTTTGGGATTTTTTGGTTTGAGACTGAATTATGACTGTATTCTCCAGACAATGGAGGATGCCCTGTGCAGTAATGCCAGTGAATCCTTTACATAGTAAAAAGCAATACTACCTAGATTCTGCCTTGATACAGCCCTCACAACTTCTTGTGTTTAGTCAGGATACTTAAATATAATACTTCCACCTCTATAAATGACAAAGAAAGATGCATCTCTAAAGGGGATTCTAGTCCACCCAAGCTTTGGATGTCCCAAGGTAAGTTTGGAATACACCCAAGCCATGTGCTCTGTGTGGATTTCTTCATGTTTTGTGTATGACCCTTAGCTGTCTTTTTGTCAAGTATTAGCTTTCAAGCACAGAAATTCAAGCAGTTGCTGATGTATCAATCAATATATCTGATACATAAGTCAGGGTGAAGACCAGCTGTGTCATGTAGTCATTCTCCTGCTCTTCAGCTGATTCTTGCATTAGAGGGCCACAGGCTAAACTGGTAATGTTCTATTATATCACCAGTTGCAGTAAGATTGCAACTAGTGAGCAACCCCTTCTTGGCCTTCCTGAACTTTTTACAGTTTGCAAACCCTAAGGGAACATCTGGTTACTAATTCACTTCTGGGTACTTCCATGGCCATTTAACAATTTCTAAAGTGTACTAGTGACACTCAAGAATTAGTATTGCCTGAGGGAAAATGTGTTTGGAATAGAATCATAGAACAGTTTGGGTTGGAAGGGCCTTTAAGAGGTCACCCAGTCCAACCCATCTGCAATGAGTAGGGGCATTTTAGGCTAGACCAGATTGCCCTGAGCCCCACTCAATCCAACTTGCTTCCAGAGTCTGTTAGAGGATCAGAAAAAGGTCAGAGCAAAATCAGCCCAGAATGTGGCAGAAGCAATCTTCAGGTAGAATAAGGTTGGCCATTCTTACGTTACTGTGGTCATTTTGTATAAAGTACCTGAACACAAGATGGATTGACTCAGTGTCTGTTCCAGGGTCAATCTATGGTTAGGAAAAGGGCCTCAATTTAAGGTTTTTCAGCTTAAATGCAAACTAGAAGGTAAACCCTAACTTTTACCCCCTTTATAACACAGTGTGAATTTGACTTACAATAACTCATGGGTGATTCTTAAGGTGGTCTTGTACAAGGTCTGCAGCTCAGCCTCGATGATCCTTGTGGCCCCCTTCCTACTCATAAGATTTCATGGCTCTGTGATCCTTTGACAATAAAAGAAGATTCTCAGTCCTCAGTCATCCATCCTCAGTCTGATGGAATAAGTCTTGATCCATGTCAGCAGATATCAAGTACAAATATCTGGGACTGCTTTTCTGGTGACAATCTGGGGTCTAAAGAAGAACATTTGTATAAAGATCTGTGCATAAGGCATCTTCGACAATTCAACTAAATCTTCAGATATCTAAGAGTTTATAAACTTGTCTTGGGATAGTATTCTGAAACATATTACTCACAGTCAGTGTTCAGAAGTTTAGGAATAGAAAATTACTTGAAAGTGTCAGTAAGTTGAAATAATATGTAATTCAAATTCTTTCTCAAGTCACTTAGCTTTCTTTTCCATGTTTTGAAAACCCTCAAGCAACCTCTCGTATTCATGTGGGTGTACATCTTGTGGGCTATAACTGCATTGATTTTTCTTTGGAGTAAGTTGTTGCCTAGAAGCAGTAGAGGAGGAAGATTTTGTGGTTAAGCTTGAAGCTTCTTAGCTGGAGAAGACCACTCACACCTTGTAATTCAGGACCAAGAGGATTCCAGATGTAGTCAGGTAGAACGAACTGAGATAAAATGCTATGCTCAGTCTATTTCATTCCAAAAAACAACACAAGCACACGTGCACATTTAGTAAGCTTCAAACTTGGACAACACTTGAAAATTAGTTAGTATTAAATAACAAAGTGATTAATGGTTTGTACTTGCACTGTAGCCATATAGCATCATATCATGAAATAAAGAAGCATTTCCAAACAAGCAGAGGATTTCTGAACAAAATTTTGTCCACATTATGGAGAAAAATTTAGAACCTTCGGAACAAAATACTTTGATGAAACAAAACCTGAGAAACATTTGGAGTTAGTTTCACTCAATCTAAAGCTTATTTATTTTCCATTTATCCTGAAATTTTAACCCAAATTTAAATGTTAGGATATTTATTCTGAGTTTCATCATTGCCCAGTCAGTTTGGGTGACTAAAAAAAAGAATATATAAGGCCATCAGAGGTAAAAAACTGACCCTAAAGAGTAGCTTTTTCCCCCTTTTACTAGCTTAATTCTTCTTCTATTTCAAATCTCCTCTCAGCCTAACCTTTACTTGAAAAATGCTGTTCTTGTAAGTCAGCACACTCTGCTGGTAGACCAAGAGAATGTGACTGACAGAGCAAAAAAAAAAATTCCAAAAATATTGCAGGCATGCAATTAAAAGGTAACCAGTTGTATATTCTGAGACAAGGAAACAAATCACAATAATATGTAACCCACAACTTACTCTCCAACACAACACAGTTAATTCAATAATATAGTTTGATTCATATCACTATACCAAAACAGAGTTGGCTCATAGCCTTAACTCTGTATTGAAGACAACAGCCTTTTCAGAAGGAATTATTTAGAGCACAGATTGTGCAGTGCTCTAGTGGGCCTAGGTCCAGCTGTCATCGTTACGTGCTTTAAAAAAGAGAAAGGAACCTGAAACACATATTCATATCCTTTCCTTGAATGTAAGGGCCTGGGGACAAGAGAAAACTCCCTGAATCCAGCTGTGACCATGGGGCTCCAGTTCTTCTTCTGATCTCTAGTCAGCTGCACAAGGAAGAAGCCTTTGGGAGCTGATGACCATTGCTGTTCTTTATGCTCTGTATTCAACAGATGAGGAGATCTTGGTGCAGTGGAACAGCAACCATTGTCAAGCCCAGTCAGGAAGAGTTGAGTTTCCTGAATTTACATGATGAAATTCTGGGCGATTTTTTATTGTCATGATGCTGTTTATTTTAAAATTTCATAATAGTTGCACAAAGCAGTATCTCTGAAACTGCCAGAGACTTCTATTAAGTCTTCTTGTATTTTCAGATTAATTTTGCTGTTTGACCAAGAAGCCTCTGAATCCAAAGTCTTTTTGGTCTTATTTGCTGCTAGATATTATATACTCTTACCACACTTTGCTCTATTTTCGGAAAAGCTATTTCAGTGGCATTAATCTATACTGAAAATGGCTTTGGAAGAGGCAATAGAGGAAAAGAACAATAACTGGGAAGATGAGTTGTGCATGTGTTGTAGATATTCAGAAATTCTTTCCTTATGTATGCTATTTTACACTTTTAAATTATTTTCAATACTTTATCCAAGGAAAACCAATTCTATTTACTGTGGGTATAATAGAATACAGTCTCTTATTTGTATGTGTCTGCCCTAAGTCCTAGCATACGCCTTTTCCATTTACTTCCTCTCCTTCCTATTTTCTAGTATGCCCTTCACAACACTTGAGATTCTTCTTCTTGCTTTATTGCTGAACTCAAAAATGGTGGGGCCCACTGCTGCCTGTGGTGCCTTGCTGCCTGACCAGGCAGTGCATGTAACCCGTGTGACCTCATGTGGCTTTCAAAGTGTAAACAATACCTATTTTCACAAAACCTTTAGGAACAAGGCTATTGTGCTGCTGCCACAGCTGGTTAAAATAAAAACAAAACAAAAAAAAAAAAAACAAGGTGTAGGAGCTGATGGACACACAAATAACTAAGAAAACGTCCATTATATGCAAGTGGGAATGACACAAATTCAAGTTATTAGACAAGAAATAGTTTCCTTCATTTCCTTCATCCAAAGAAAGCAGTATGCTTTTGATTAAAATTATTCTGTTAAGATGTAAAAGAGCTTTGGGCTATGAGAAGGAATTAGCAACTGATTAAAAAATACAATAAATTTAATGTTGATTTTAAGTGCATGAACCAGTTTTCTCAGCAGCATCAACTTTCAATTATGTTTAGTCCACAGTCAGCCATTGTAGCCATTAACATTTTCCTGTTCAATCACACTGTCTGTAACCAGCCACTAATAAGGATTAATGAGACAAATCTGCCTTGATTTAGTTTCAAGGAACCTGCAGGAGTTCTGTCTCTTGGGAGAATTTCATTTATTCATCACCTGTATTCTTACTGTGTTTTTTCCATTTCTGAAGATCCAGAAAATCTGCCAGTCCCTTAGCTCCATTGTTCCTGTTCCTTGCATCAAACTTTGCACTCCTCGGGGGCTTTCCTGTTAAATCCTCCTTGTCTATGCAACATATTTTTGAGAGGCAGACCCAGCCTCTTAAATCCCATGGACTCTGGAGGTCACATATGCTGTATGCGTCCTCTGGAGTGAATAATCTTTGGCGTCTGCTGGAACTTGCCAAATGGGTTCAACTGCTTCCAGCAGCTGGTCCGGCCAGACAGTGTGGCGACAGTGAAGAGATGCAGAGCCAGAGGGAATATGTGGAGAATGAGGTATTCCAACAGAAAAGAAAGCAAGGTTACTTCAAAGGATGATTCTGCTTTCATAATCTTTCAAATAAGCTACAGAGTCTCTTCATCTGTTTCATTCATTGTTAGTACCATTTTGGATTTTCTTTTTTTTTGATGTTTTATTTTGTTTTGTTTATATAGATATCTTCTTTCATCTTACACATTTCACTTTAGAAGCCAAGAATCGAATGATACAACAATATTACAGATTTCTGTGCTGGTGAAAGCATCCTTTGCTTGACTGTGGCAATGACTTCTGCTGCAATTCAGCTGTTTAGGCTTCATTGTCCTAATCAGGACAAGAAAACTTTACCATCATGTATGTACTAAAGTACATATTAACTGTAAAGCCGTCTGTATTGTTAATGTCACAAAGTTTCTCAACTAGATCAAATGCTAAAACTGGAAATAATAAAACATTGATTGGAAGATGGGTTACTTGCCTCTGCTGGGAAAAGCTTACTTTTGAGTGTTACAGCCTCCTGACTCTTCAATACAACAGAAAAAAATAACACTAATACTTAGAAGAGAAGAACTCAGGAAAGAATGTTATTTTGCCTTATACATGGTATCTCCTGAACATGCTGATGGTATTTACACATACATTCAGAGACAGCTGTATTCCATGAACTAGAAAACAAATGGTCAAGGCTGTATTTAACAAAAAATCACTATTACCATCCATCTTATATGAACTGTTTACAAAATGTCAAACATGTTTGTATTTTTAAGCCAGAAGACATAAAATAACAAAGGAAGAATGGAAGAAGAAAATGAAGAAAAAAAGTCAGCAATCAATAAATCGGAAAAGCCATAAGAAATATTAGAAAGTAACAAAGATATGTTATGAAAGGAACAACCTTGTGCTACGATAGGGACCTCTCAGTTAGTACTGATCAGATCAGGAAAGCATTTTCCCAGAACCTTTGGACAGAATTTTACATTACATAGAATCTTTTAGTTGTAGGAAACAAACCATTAAACTATTCTCTGAAATTGTGAAGGGAAAGAAATGCTTCCATCCTGCATCTCTCTTTCATCCTTTTTGGTGAGGAGGGAAGATAAATAAAGAGAAGCAAAATCGAATGGGCTGTTGCTATTTACACCATGCTGTTTTGCAAATAAAATTTAAAAAAAAACAACAAAGGTGTCATGGAGCAATCACACCAATTCTCCAGACAGCTTTTTTTTGCCAAATTTGTATTGCTAAATGGAATTCTTACTTTTAGTTTTTTGTTGCCAAGTACTGAAATACCTCAGCAGCTGAACTAAACTTCTGCAGCAAGTGAATTAAATTGCAGATTTTGTACCTTTAGAAGAAAGTTGAAGGCAGTTTTTAGAGAAGGAAGAAGCTTGAATTTTTATAATCCATATCAATTCATATGTGAAGGACTTCTCTTTCCATTACAATAACTTCTAGGACTTTCATTTCAGCTACATTCTTATTCTGAAATAATTAAAATCTTATTGCAAATATATTCTTCCTTGAAGTCAGTAACAATTTCAAATATGTGGAGCTTCAATGCCTGCATGTAAATATGAAAATATAATAAAGTACAGTGTGCATATAGTAAAGGGTGATAGCATACATTATTGTCAAGTGGATGTGATTCCTTCCTGAGCAATCACCCTGAAAATAGCATCATTATAGAAAATAAAATATCTGGATGATAATTTTATTGACAGCTATGCACTCTTGATGTCTGTTCTCAAAATTGCAAATCTGATCCCATCAGTCAGGGTTCATGGGAAGCTGTGGCATTTCATTTCATATGTTCTCCTCTTCCAGTACACCACTCCTCTTCACTTGCTCACCCCCTCTCCTGCACCTTAAATTTAATTAGCCATGAAGTCTTTTCTAAGACTGAATCTTGTATCTGACAGGTTATACAACCTTGAACGTAAGCCTACATTTCCTCTCTGTGTATCTAGTGAATGATTAGCAAATGCTGATCTTCATCAGTATGCTGTAAAGGGTCCCTCACTGCCTTCTAATGCTAATATTCCTACATTATAATGTGGTGCTGTCTGTTTGCCTCTGGCTTTTAATTTCTTTAATAAAATGGTAATGTGTCATTTTAATATTGTGGTTGTATAATTGTCTAAAGATGTGACTAGCAATTTCCTGACTCTGATTTTCTTCATAGCAAAATGTACATTTACTGAAAACTAAATTTTTCCTGAGAATCCTGTAACCTAAAAAATGGAGAAAATATCAGAATGTAATGTATTGACCTTTATCAAGGGAAAACTCTCATTTTCCACTTAAAAATGACTTGCTTATACAGCACAGTTGATTTATACTTAAAAAGCCACATTTTAAACCTACTGAAACAAGTTGCTTTGATACCAATGATTTGGCCTAAATATAGTTCTAGGAATATTCTCAGGAATATCTTCAATGTTTTAATTTTCTTGTTCCAGCTGATGGATGGTAAATTCAAACACTGCTGAGTGGGGAGCCCTCTTTCTCAGCCACCATGTGTCCTTACACTTCAAGTCTTCATTGGCGTGTTAAATGTCATCCTTTTCCATTTCTGTGCAAAACCTGGTGATATCTTTTATGTGAGTGCCATGTCTGACTGTTGCTATCCTGTGCTTTGATTAGAGAACGCTCCTGAATTTTTATCAGCTTGACTTGCAAGCTGATATCCAACCACCACCACCCCTCTTCATCTGACCTCAGCAGAGACCACAGAGACCTATGGTCTTCCAGATGCTATGAGTACTTCTATTTGTATAGATAGCATCCCTGGAAGGTGTATCTCTGACTCCTTTTGTAAGTGAACCACATGTGAACATATGCATGTGAGCCACAGACATTAAAAGCTGCTTTTTTCTCCCTGGGTTGCATGATGGAGCTGTAGTGTGTGTTCTTCACTGGTGGTTATCACAGAGCTGTACTGCAGAGAGAGCCCAGACGCAGAATCACAGGATCACAGAATGGGTCAGAGTGGAAGGGATCACAGTGGCCCAACCTCCCGGCTCAAATCGAGTCATCCCAGCACACATTACACAGATTTATGTCCAGATGGTTCTTGAACATCTCCAGTGAGGAAGATTCCACACCCTCCCTGGACAATCTGTTCCAGTTCGTGGTCACCTGCACAGCAAAGAAATTCACTCTCATATTCAGGAGGAACTTCCTGTGCATCAGTTTCTGCCCATTGCCTCTTGCACTATTGCTTGGCACCACTGAGAAGAGCCTGGATTTATCCTCTTGGCGCCCTCCCTTCAGATACTGACAGACATGGATAAGGTCCCCCCTCAGTCATCTCTTCCTGATATTTAACACGCCTTTCCTCATGAGAAGCATGCTCCAGTCCCTTAATCATCTTTGCTGGACATGCTTCACACTTCAGGCACAGCTTCACTAAGACTGAGTAGAGGGGCAGGATCACCTCCTTCATGTTGCTAATGCAACCCAGGATACCACTGGCCTTCTTGGCCATAAGGTCACTGCTGGCTCATGGACAGCTCATTGTCCACCAGGACACTCAGGTCTTTCTCCACAGAGCTGCTTTCCAGCAAGTCAGCCTCTAGCCTGTGCTGGTGCCTTGGGTACACTGTGTGGAGAAGTTTCAGATCAGGAAGGAGATAAGAGTAACAAGACTACCAGTTACAACACTGAGTAGTAGGCTCATAGGCCTGCCAGAGAAAAGTGTCCTGATATAATTCTACCTCAGCAAATGAATAAAATCACTGATTGACATAACCCTTGCCCTTTCCCCCAGATTCACCCTGTCCTCTAGCTTAATTTGCCTTTCAGAGTCTGTCTGACTCTGTATCCTAAAAGCCAAACCCTCACTGTGACTGCTCATGTTGAACATCTTGGAGTAACCCTGAAAAATACAGAGGTAGGAATTGCAAGATTTTCTTATGAATTTAGGTGGATTGATTAAAAAGAAAATAATCCACCAGAGAATCAGAGCTGTTCTGACCCACAAGATCCACACTCTCAAATGTGAGGTATCTAAGCCTTCCCAAAGCTCGTACTTGTTCTATTATCTCTGTGTGTATCAAATCTAATGTTTCCAGTGTGAACTTCCTAAAGTATGGTCCCCTCATCCCCTGTTATAAAAATCTGTGTGCAAAATCTGCAGAAACTTAGAAGTCTGAAATTGCTTAATGCCTCATCAGGGCACATATGTGAATGCTAGTTGATTTGAAGAATAGAGAACAAAATGCCACTAGGATACAGCTGACTGATTCTGTAGTCAAAATCTAGTGGTTTACAATGTGCTTGTGTTTCTAAATCAGTATCACTGTCAGCGAGGAATAGCCATTTCAGCACTCAGTATAATTTAAAGCTGCTTAAGAACTTTTCTTTGATGCTATGGTTTCACTACGCCATTTTTAAGAAGCAGTTGCATTTCTGATTGTCTTTTTTTCCCTTGATTGGGCAGGGCTATTTCTGCTTCACTTAGAATCCTGGTATTTTTGCTGATGTTAGGAGCTAATGCTTAGTAACACAATTCTCACAAAAAAATCCTGAGACCAAATCCCATTCCACCTGTAAACTCACTATCTGAAATTGCAAAACATTTTTCTATTTCTAGACTCATTGCAAGCCTCTCAATTTTCTCTGTGACTGGTGTGAGAAAACCCCACAAGTTACCCCAAGGAGATTATGGAGGACTGGGCTGCAAATGGACCACCAGGAGACCCCTTTCATTGAGGAGTCTCACCAGGAGACAAGTCACCTTGAGGATGTATCATGCTGTTGTCTTCTCGAGCATAAGTGCCTGATTAATAATTATTTGTGAAATTAAGCATCATCACCACCCTAGTTGTCAAGACAATGCCTTCATCAGTAATGAGAGAAGGGATTCACGGGAGCCCAAAGTAAGGCATGAAAAGACTTTTGCCTTCATATCCCTCCTCAGCCAGTATAGTCAATTGCTAGAAACTCCTCAGCATGTTCAATACTCTCTCAGAAACCAAAAGCAGCAACAACCAGCATAGTTGCCACAGTTTCTGGGGCTTGGGAAGAAGTCCCAGAGCAGGGCCACAGCCCTGGCAAATGTGGCCTCAACACCTCCCTCCCTTCAGAAGTAAGAGTCCCACTGCTGCTTGCAGAAGCTTTTCTGATTCTCTCAAATTTTGGAGCTTTTCCCCCTTGCAATTGAAATATTTTGCAAAGTTATCTCCTCCTCCATAAAACATATCCCAACAATTTCAAGGGAGAGTGCTAAAGCTAAAAAGCCTCAACAAAGATGAGCATACAAAGAAGTGCACTGACTTTTTAAAACATGGTAGGAACAAAAGATGGTTTCAATGTGAGTGTAAGGAGCTGGCTTATTTAGGGTAGAATTACTGTGAAATTCAAACTCCAAGCTGAGGGCTGGAGAGTGATGTTGAAAGGAGATTAACAAATGAAACAGGATTGCTCTAAGGCTTAGAAGGTGAATAATACATTAGGTAGTTAAATATAAAATTAATGTCACACATGAAATAAGGAAAAGCAGAAGCCACTGAATAATACTGAAAGTTAATTTAAAAAGTTCTCTGAAGTAGTTACACGAAGTTACATGATGGGGTCTGAGATGGTGATAAATAGTCATGGGAACTTCCTTCCCAATTCACAGGAGCACTTCAGGTTTTCCTGAAACACTGTCCATCAGTGATGTTGGTGAGATGAACTAACAACTAATCCTTGACAAGGACAGCTGAGGTGTGGATGAGCTGCTGGTACATTAAGCTGCCTGAGCAGCAGCCAGCGCTGGAACTGCAGAGAGAGCTCACTGAGCACAGCCACAGGATCCACATTGAACAAGGAACTTTCCTTCTTCTGGCACTGGGTGTGGAAGCAGTTTGTCTCCTGCTCAGGGGCACTTCTTGGTAGCACAGCCAGATTAAAGCCCTTCCTTCTTTATTTGAAGCTCTTCGTTCCTAGACTCTACTGCTTCCTCAGTCACATCTGGTCACCTTTCTCTGTGACCCCCTTCTGGAACCAGATTTTCACATGATACTTCTTAAGTAAATGAAAACATGGATGGGATATAAGTACACACAGCAGAGGGAAAGGCAACCTGCAGAGGGGAAAAATGCCTGGAGGAAGCAGGAGGTGACTAGGTTGAACCTCTTTCAATCTGCAATTCCAAGGCACCTTGGCAACTAGTTGACTAAAATGCCTGCCCAGAGGCTCCCACTGGACTGGTGCTGTGCACTCTAAATCCAGTAGAGTCCTGCTCCCAAAGTACCAAGTTCCAGCTGGAAAAAAAGAATAATCTCCAAAGTTCCAAAGCAAAGCTGATGCTTTTTTAATATGTGAGTCAACAACAGGGCATTACTTGTGTGCATGATGTAATGATCATTTTTAAGCATGGCAGTGACTAGACTTTAACACCTATTTTTTTAATACCTATGCTATTAACATCTGTTCATAACACCTATTTGCTCTTCAAACTCCATTAACAGTATGGACATTTTTCATTACAACAAACACATTAACTAAGGATCCAGCAGCTGCTAGCCCTTCTGGTTCAAATTTCCCCTATTTTCTTATATAAAAATTGTTTACTATTGATAAGGGATGATAACAATGCCTTAACAAAGTGCAGAGGGCCATAATCTTTTGAATTTCTGACTTAATTTTCACTAAGTAGTCTTGTTGGCAACTTTCAGCCTTAGGACACATATCTGTTATATAAAAAGTACTATCTTTTGTGTACAACCCATCATTGCAGATGCTGACAGTACACAGCTTGACTGGCTGCTTTCTTCATTACCTGTTTTGTTGCTAGGAAACTTTTGAACAAGGGCCAGTACATCATTCAGCTTGTTCCTTCAACGCAGTTGTATGGAAGAGGATCTAGGCTGATCATTACTTAAACAATGCCCTCCAGTTTTGGGGTTTTACATGGCACTACTATAAGCAGGGGATGTGTGCTATACAATATCCTTGTTTATGTGTATGAACAGACGTCCCAAAGTGGAAGAAGAAGAAGAAAGGCAGGATTCACATCCAGTTTGGCTTTTTTGCACAGCAATCTCATTCATCTGGAGAATGAAAATTCATCTGCATTGTTCTTGACCTCTTCATTTGGGCAGCACTATACACTTTATATTTCCATTATTTGGACAACAGTTTGAGGTGTGGCTCCAGCCAGAATGGCCCCTCCAGTGCCCCTGCTTTGAAGAACTTATAGTGTAACACTGTGTTGATTTTTATTGGAAAATCATGCCTTTCTTGTCTATTACTGACCTACTGAACAGAACTCATGTGGTGATTAGGGAATACAAGAAACCATTGCTAATGAGGAGGCTGTCACACTCTGCAGATTAGAGCACTATGGATACTAGCCCTCAGCTGCCGTGGAATTTCCCAGTGGCATTGCTCCTGTGCTTTCCAGCCTGAGTTACCCAAGCTAGAAGAAAAACAGTCATGCTAAAGAGCCAGACACCAAATATTCATAAGGAGGTAACAATTAGGAAGACCTCTGTTCTTTGCTCCTGATTGTTGTCACTGAGAAAGGCAATAGCTCCATTGGAGAATTCACACAAACTCATAAATATAGTTGAAACTGTCTGTACCTTTTTGTACCTCAAATATTGTCAGTGATTTTGTTTCATTCTTTCATATTTCTGTGAAGCTAATTTAAATACTTGGTATATAACTTCTGAAGCAACTTTCAAAAATAGCTTTCAAAAAAAGACAGATTTTCTGCCATGGTCACATATGCAGTGATGGCCCAGAAGCCACACAGGTGGCCTGGTGACAGAGTTTTACCAAGTACTGCCCTGCAGGAAATTCAAAGAGGAGGGATAAATAAAAAGGGGGTTTGTCTGCTCCACAGATGTGCACAGGTCCTGAAAATTTTACTCTTCTAACATTTGGGTGAACCAGATAAATTCAGAGAGGCAGGATGGTGTGACACACTGGTGTGATGGTTTGGGAAAGGCTTCCTAACACCACCACGCCTTTCTTTTCCAGCACAGCTCTTCAGACTGGTCACTAGATGTGGTGAGTACTGGAGCTGCCAATCTCAGCTGTGGGGAATTGCTTATTTTGGACCAGATTTGGAGTACAGGATGTTTTCTTTCCCTATCTACCTTTTGCTATGGCAAGTTACAGGTCTCCCATTTCATAGAATTTTCTGCCATTTTGTTGGAAGGCCTTAACCATGTAGCTCAGAATATCCAAGTTTTTCAGCATATGTCTTGAGGTTTTCACCTATCCATAGAGGCTCTTTAAAATTCTGAGGTTCATTGCAGATACTGGTTATGAATAAATGTATAATTTACTTTTTCTCTCTCACTTTTTAATTTCACGCAATCATAGCCATAACATCAATGTTCATCATACATAAATTACATAAACTTTGAAATAGCATCATCAGCAATGTTTCTTTAAAGTTCAGTGTTTCACTCTGTATACCTAAAATTCTTCCAAAACAGATGTTGTTGGATATTTTTTTTGTTTCATGTTTATGTTTTTATGTTTTATTTATTTTTTTTAAATATTCATGTTGCACTGCCCTTTGCATTTGTCAGAATTTGTATGTGTCTTCCTCTCAGGGAGTGTAATATTCCATTACCTTAATATATAATAAGATATTACCATTATAGCAACATCTCTATAGCAACATAACTTTGCTTTGTGCTTTGTAAACCAGTGGTGTTTACTACAAGACCCTGCAATGTAAGATAATGCAAAGAAAAGGAGGAATAAAATACAAAAACCAAATGCTGAAATCCAGTATTCCAGAGCTATTAATCAGGCATGAAGATGAACACCAACCTGAAGATATTGGTTCCATTCCATACCAGCTTTTCAATACTCCTTTATCATTCTGAATTTAATTTAGAACAAAATAGAAACGGAGTTTTGATGAAAAATATATTCTGGCATTAAAAATTAATTTTTTTTTTGTGGATATGAAAACCTGATATTGCAGACCAGCTTGTGAAAGCATTTGAAGTGTTTTGCACTGACTAACCATTCCAGCTAGGTCCGGTGAAGGCAGGGAAAATATACATATGCACATATACAGTATAATATATACACACATGCAGGTAACAGAAGTATTGATTGGAAAGAGTTTTTAGTCCAAATTTGACATGAAGCAGAACCATTGCCAACACAGGTGAGATCACTTCCCTCAATCTTATCACCACTGTTCTTTTATGCAGCCCATACCAGTACACAAGTACTCCGTAAAGGAAGTACCCCTTTAGTTCACACCCTATTATCTCTGCAGCAAATTAACACTGTCAAGGAAAACACTTCATACTCTAGGCAGTTTCAGAGGACTTGCTTTTAATGGTTCAATAAATACATCACAGTTTTATGTTTCTCTGTGCTTTGTTTCCCTTCTCTTTGATTTTCTTCTTATTGGAAAATTGCATTTTCAATCTTACATTTTAATAAGCTGCTTTTTACAAATGAATAACTTCAAGTTCCTCTGTGTTAGAGAAAAAGACAAAACCACAGAGATAAAACTATCATAAGTGTTTGAGGTGATTAATTTATTCTGAAGAAGTTTTTTCACCCGCTTAGATTGTTCATATTTTAGCTTTAAAAAAAAGGTGATTAGTGTAATGTGGATGTCAGTAATAGCAATGAAGAGCAGTTGAATGTTCCTTCTCTAAAAGAAACAAAATTTGTCTGTAAATACATGCAAATTTTTAATTCTGGCTTTACAAATCTAAAGGAGCACTTTGGATGGTTGGTCAAGAGGGGCTGGGGCGTTACTTCCCCCTAAGTTCCATGTGTTAAACATCTGAAACATGAATGGCAACTCTACAGCCTCACAAATTGTCATCTGGGTAACAAATGCTTCCAGTCCTGACCCCTGACATTACTCTGTCAGGATGGTTTATCAGATTACCCAGGATCTGGGTTCAGTAAAACACTTTGTCCCAGAGTTCAGTGTGGCAACACAGCTGTGTTGGGATTAAAGGCCACAGGTGATACCTCCAAGGAGTTTATAGGGGAGCATCAGTCTTCTTTGAGCAATAAGACTGATAAGAGAGGATAAGGCAGCAAGACCTGTATCTGTTCTTTAGCTGTAGTTAAGGAAATTTCTTTACGTAAGTCATTGCCAGTTAAATCACTGTCAACATAGTAATTAATTTTCTTCACATATGAAACGTATTGTTAAATATATCACCATTCTTTTATAATTACTTTTTAGAAGGTAAAAATTATGATTCCTGCTTTGAATCCTTTGATTTAACAAACCCTATCATTTCCTCAGTTGCACGTATAATTAGTGTAGCTTGGTTTCACCTTGTCCTACAGGAAGATCTAACAAATCACATTGGGCAACATCTCTCCTCCAGAATGGTCTATATATACCTTACTGGAAATAAAATCAATGTAGAGCTTTTGTGAAATTTCCAGTCTGTGAGGAACTTCAAATCAGTGTGGTATGGAATATTAAATTCACTATATACAGGAGAGCAGACATTATGCTCACTGAACAAAGCACATTCTGCACATTACATTTCTAACAAAAGCTAAGTCACAACTTCCAGTGCAAGGAGACTTAGCATATGAATTTCACTTCTATATGTCAGGAAAGGAAAGTAACAACTGAGAGAGTGCAGAAAAAGTCAGTGTTTTACAAGGCCACTTTCCAGGGTTAGTTGACCACGCTGGTGAGTCACATGCACTTCATGGGGTCTCATCTAGATGGCATTATTGTCCCCTGGAAAGAAAGACAGTATGTCCCTGCTTCTGGTGGGATTCTTGTTAACTATTCCTAAGATCTTATTAAATATTCACTTTCGAATACAGTTTTGAAAACTATCCTTGTCTCGGATACTTCAGTGGTCCTCATATTTAGTGGGGAGATCTGCAGGTGAAAATATGCTGAGCTCCAACCACTAGTACAAAAGTCTTCAAATTATTTAAGCATTCTACTCAAAGTATCACGTGAGACCAGCCTTCACAAAATAAGCTCCAGAAAGAAGATAGTTTGCTTAATTAGGACCTACGTGGATGCTACAACCTGAAGGATGCAATTAACTTGTCTAACTTCTCTCAACCTGCATAATTCGTTTCTTTCATATTAAAATGCCTTATGCATTCCAGCTAGTGGCAGCAAAAGTAGAATCATAGAATTGCTTAGAATGGAAAGGACCTCTAAGATCATCAAGCAAGCCTAACACTGCCAAGTCCAGTAACAATCCATGTCCCTAGTTGCCACATCTACACATCTTTGAAATACCTCCAAGGATGGTGATTACACTATTTCCCTAAGCAGCTTGTTCTGGTTCCTAACAACCCCTTCCATGAAGAAATATTTCCTAACATCCAATCTAAATCTCCCCTCATGCAACTGGAGGCTATTTCCTCTTGCACTATCACTTGTTACTTGAGACAAGAAACCAACCACTGTCTTGCAACAATCTCCTTCACAGCATAAGGTCACCCTTGAGCTTCCTGTTCTCCAGACTAGTTTCTCCAGAAGAAAGCTGTGGGAGATGGTATCAAAGGTTTTACTGAAGTCCAAGTACACACATTCACAGAATTTCCTTCATCCACTAAGATGGTTACCTTGGCATAGAAGAACAGGTTGGTCAAGCAGGACCTAGCTTTCACAAATCCATGCTGGCTGGGCCTGATCTCTTAATTCCCTTCTGTATATGCCATGTGAAGGCATGAAATTATCTGCTCCACGACCTTTCCTAGAGATGAAGTCAGGTTCAGAGGCCTCTAGTTTCCTGAATCCACCTTCTGACCCCTCTTGTAGATAGGTGTCATGGGGCCTCCCAAGTTAGCCAGAATTGCTGGTAAATGATGGGAAGTGGCTCAGTGAGCACTTCTGCCAGCTCCCTCAGCATCCTTGGGTGGATCCCATCCAGCTCCATGGACTTCTGTGCGTGTCCACGTGTTGCAGCATGTCTCTGACCATTTCCCCTTGGATTATGGGAGCTTCATTCTTCTACCCATACCTCTCTTTCAGCTCAGGAAGAGTTCCAGACAAAACTCTCTGTTCAGCTGGGCTTGGCTTCTTCCCTGATGACTCAGCTTTCAACACCTGGGGTCAGTACAATCCTGTGCCTTTCGGATTTCCTTCTTGACGAATGTCCAACCTTCTGGGACTCTTTTGCCCCTCAGGACTCAGTCCCAAAGTTCTCTGCTAATCTGTCTTCCTAGCAGACCAAGGTCTGCCAAAAGCTGTTTTGCTTCCCCTCTTCCAGAGGGGTAAGGGCTTGCAATTCTCATTGAAATCAAATGCTCAACACCTCACAAGATCAAGCCAGTGATATATATTTGCTTCTTACAGAACTTGTCTAAAATTCACGTGAGAAAGAAAAATTCTGTGTCAAGAGTAGAGAAAACTCTCATCAATAAAAGTGCCAATTATCCAAGTAAAAATATGCATGTTGGTAATATTTATGAAAACTGGAAAAGAAGCACAAAAATATTTCAAAGAGCAGCTATGCATCATTAAACAGCATTGATGTGTTGGTACTGTCATCATGCAACATGAAGGATCCATTTGACTGCATGGTGTCTGTCTGCTGTGAAATTTCTTGGGCTATATGTCCAAATTTTCAAGATGGCTTGAGAAAATGTTAATATTTTTGTTATGAATAGAATTTGTTCAGTTATGTTTTACAGCAAGGATAAGATATAACTCATTATGGGACTTAAAAAAAGCTAGAGCAAAAGACAAAAACATCAGAAGTGTTGGAGTGCAGCAGCACAACCTAGAGTCTGATAAGTTCCTGATGCTGTTGCATTGAGAAGGCTGAAAAAAATCAGCAAAATAGGTTAAAATTCAAAAGCAAAATATAAACTTCAAAACATGTAGGTTTCTTTTTAAGATTTACATCGTAAGAGAGAGGTATTTTGTCATTTAATATCACATGTGGCAATTAATGATATCTATGATTGATTTTTTATTGATTGTTTATAGAGGTAGCTAGTCTGAAATGGATTTCCAAGTGATATATCCTAGAAATAAAAGTAAAACCCACCAGGAAACCAGAACAGAGTCTGAAATTCACTGTGTGTGTGGGATCCTGTGGTTCACTGCAAGAGGTCTCAGATGGTAAGGTTTTTGTAAAGAAACAAAACACACACATGTCCATGACAGCATGTCCATGACAGCTCGTCACCCTGAGGTACATATCACTATCTCATGGGCAAAATGATGAACTGGAGGACATCNAGACATCAAGAGATAAATTAATGTGCCATAGAATAGTTCCTCTTATTCATCTCAGGATCTTCTGAGGGAAAGTGTTTCTTCTGGAAAGGAGGAACCAAAGCAAAACTTCTCTCACCCAAGAGGAGCCCTTTTGAAACGAAAATACTCCTTTTTCTGGCCCGTTATTATAGAAAAATGCAGCCATTGGTGGCAGAAGAATAATTTTTCAGACACCTATGGCTAAATCTGTGGTGTCTGTGGATTTCATTGCTTAGTACAAAACTGGTGGACTTTTTCCTTGAGATGTCTCCCAAAGCATTCCAGGCTAAAGCTGGTTTTCAGAGGACTGAATGACGAAGACAGCAGGGGAAGGGGAAGGAATGGAAGGTTTCTGAGGCAAGATATGATCTGTTATGTAGAGAGGATCAATGCTTCCATGACAGCATCCTTAAAAAGCTCCCACACCCAAGGGCAAGCTCAGAACAAGCTGCAGGATAAAGATTAAGCACAGACCAATACACGGCTGATTAAACAATCTCTGGGACAACATTAAGATCTACTAGGAATTGGGAAAGGTTGTAAACACCTGGAGTGTATGCAGCTTAAATAAATTGAATCACTTATGAGTTACACCAGGACCAAAAGATGGCAACTGGAATACCTTGAATTCTTAGTGTGGTCATTTTTATCTTGTCTCATGAAGTTTAAATTACTTTCCTAATACACTTGACTACTTTTTGATGGAGCCAGTCTTTACTCTGAGGCATTCTGAAGTGTGGGTGACTCTACATTTAGTTCTTTGTGGTTCAAACAGAGCCTATCCTGTATGGGCAAGGTAAAATCCTGATAAAAAAATCAATCTTTTTAGCCTCAGGAAGGCAGTTAAATGTAGAACACTCATAAAACATAAATGCAGTCACTTTGGAGTTAAATTTCCCGAGTGATCCAGATTTGAGCTTTGTAACACCAAGAAGAGTCTTTCTGCTGACTGCACTATGTTCCTCAAAATCCTGAAAGATTTGCTTATACCCAAAACTATGCATTTTAACCATGTATCTTAAATATCTGAAGTGTAAATATGTGTTTTGTACCTGTAAGTTAATCTAATTTAAAATTTAAGAAATAGTTATGAACAACTTCTGAATCACTATGACAGTGACAATGAGCAATAAATTCTGAACAACCTTGTATCTAGTCATTTTGAAACTGCATTGTTTCTCACAGCATTATTTTAAAATTCTGGGAAGAGTGCTGCCAGCAGAGTCTGCCATCTTTCCATTCAAGCTGTGTGAAGATGGGTTCCAACCAAAATTCCATCAGTGTATATTTGACTTCAGAAAGTAGAGTGACACTGTTCAAGAAGAAATATGAGAGAAGTGTTCATAAAATATGAAAGTTGAAAATACCCTGATATAATTTTGCCACTGTGCTGTTTTATGTGAGACTTTCATTTAATTCAACACTTAAAAGGCATATGAAATTTTTGAAAATATGCTATGCTTAATGTGAGATTCACCAGACTGCAAATTTTATAACAGGTGAAGTCAGCTCTGAAAAGTAGTGAGATTCTATTGGCACAAACAATGGAGTATACATAACACATTGGAAAATCAAGAGATTTATGCCAGCTCCTTTCTGCGAGCACAGCTGATTTCTGTGAGCACTGTGTTCATTTTTTAAAATGTATTGCTTTCAATTTATGTAAGAATAGAAATAGACTTTATTTTGTATGTTATACTTCTAAAAACAGAGTGCAAACAAAACATTTCCAAGCTGCATAACTGATTTGGGGTGGGTATATAATTTTCTTGATGCTCATGGACTTAAGACCTTCTGTTTCCATTACTAAGAATTTCAGAGTCCTTATAAAAACAAGGATTTGGGCATCATCTCAGTCTGAAATTTTTGTCTTGCCCTTCTTTTCTTTTCTTTTCTTTTCTTTTCTTTTCTTTTCTTTTCTTTTCTTTTCTTTTCTTTTCTTTTCTTTTCTTTTCTTTTCTTTTCTTTTCTTTTCTTTTCTTTTCTTTTCTTTTCTTTTCTTTTTTCTGCTCCTTCTTTGAAGTACTTTGATTCAGGTGTCCTGGGCTACAATGCACTGATAGTTGTGTCTAGTTGATGGCTTGGTTTCATAAACATGCCCTAACCTATTTGACAATGGCTCTGCTGCACTACAAGATGTATAAAGGCATAAAACAGTGCTCATAGAGCCTTCAGTCTTCCAGTGCCTCAGTTCAGACATAAAAGACCATCTGACAGCAGTTTCAAAGTAGTCAAAGCCCATTCATTTCATGCCATAACCATTACAGAAATGTCCTTCTTGACCCCTGTTGCTGCCAGGGTCATCTATTCCCAGCAACTTCTATCTGGTGTGTTGGTGGCCCACAGGAATTAGTCAAGGGCAGAGAAGTCAGATTTTTCATGGGACAGGAAGAAGATGGGCATGGTACCTCTTTGTTTCACCTTTCGTTTGGTAAGGATGGGCGTACATTGGAGACATAAGATATGATGTGGGATTTGTCACTAGTGCCTATGGGTAAAGCTGCAATAAACTAGTAACGGCCATGCACTTTGATCTAATCAAAAAACACGGGATACGCAAACATCCTCCAAGGGTGGAAATCCACCCTCCTCTAGGTGATTTCAGTGCTTCTTCAGAAACCCCAGAACCTGGAAGTCATTAATACACCCGACTCACGTCCCCACTACACACCCTAGTCAGCCAATGGCTTGGTACATACTGTGCCTGTCATTGTAGAGGACACTGGCCTACTCTTTAATTTCAACTCTTGAAAATACTTTCAAGATTAAAGGTCTCCCTAGAAAGACAGTGGAGTGTGACAGGAAGAACTTACTAGCTTGACTTTTGCAGAATATTTTAGTAGAGCTTTCTTGTCAGTGATTTCTTTTCTTATTATAATTCTCCTCATTACTATTTTCACACCACTCCAAAATCAAGTTTTCAGCTGTGAATGTGTTGTGGGTGGCTGATTAAATAACCTATTTTGACAAAAATTTGGATAATAGATCTTGAATCTTTATCTTCCAGGTACCAGAGAAGGACCCCCAAAAGACAGAAAAGCCCCAAAAGAAAATGTGTATCTTAAAAGGATCAGAAAGAAAATCATTCAACCACCAACTCACTAATAAAACAAATTCCTTTATTATTATTCATGAAGGACCAAAAGTCCTGCTGTAAATCTGCATGTCTTAGCATGGATCTTGCTCTGCATCTCTTAGCATGGATTGAGAGGATATACATGCTACTTACAGGAATTACGAATGGAAGGAACAAGTTTCACTTCATTTTTATCCCTTACTTATAATTTAAATGATTGCACATCTTAAATAGATTCGCGCAGGCCTTAAATAATGTGCAAACTATTCATGCAAATAATTTGTCCATTAAGTGCAAGCGTATTTCCAAATGAGGGATAAATTTCTTTTTGAATAACAGTTATACTGAGAGTCTTGTTAAATAGAGGAAGTGTGCAAACATGGTTAAAGTGCCAACACAAATCAGAAATGTAGAGAAGAATTAGGATACCAAACCATGTCTTGAAATAGAGACTGAGTCAAAATCTAACCTGGGATTAAGATACGTGTTTTGTAATAGGCCTTCAGCCTGTGTCAGCCATTCCTGCTTTCCTGCAGGTCATGCTTGAACCTGTATATGGCCATGGCTTGGCAGAGAATTGGTGACATGACCTATGTGAACAAATATTATTCCACAAGGGAATAATTAGTTCAGAAATTAGACACAAGGCAAAAAAGAAGCAAACTTTGCCCTTTAAGTCAATGGTAGATACAAATGCTTTGATTTAGTTGTTAGTGCGTTCTGCTGGAAGTTTCTCAGTGATGATTAACAAAGAGAAAAATAGAAACTTCATGATGCTGAGGAACACATAAAGAAGGTAATATGCATGGAGGTGTTTTTTGTAAGCTCTTAGAGAAACATTCCCCATGTTACACATTGATGTTAGTGGGTATCACTCAGGTACAAACTAAACATGCTCCATGTTTTCCATCCGGCTCCTGAAGGATAGCTCATGATCAATAGGTGGAGAGAGCAACTCAACTAGAAGGGATGATTTGTCAGATACAATTCTGATGAAGAGCAGAAAACACCTCTCTCCAAGTAGCAGGTAACTGAGGTGAGAATGGCCATTAAATGATGAAGTTCATGATCATGAGGGTAGAAGAAATGAAAGAAAAGCCCAAGTTACAGATTTCAGAAAGGCAAACACCATTAAACTCAGAGGATTTCTTTATAACACTTTCTCTCAGTGGTAAATGAGGAAGTCAGAAGGGAAAGAGAATAATAAGTAATTATAACTAAGGGCAGGTGTTAATTATCCAGTTGTGGAGGAGCATAGGAAGTAGAGTATGAGATCATTTTGACAAAAAAATTAACAATCATGGAGTCCGGTTATAAGGAAAAAACAAAAAGAAAGGCTGAGCTACCAGGCATTAATACAGACTGATAGCTCAACTGCTTGGAAAGACAAGGAATAGAATGAACTGCAATTAACACAAAGCACGCTAGCAAAAAAAAAGTTAAAGGGAAGAATAAGATAATGATTTTCACTAAGATATTCTTCATTAAAAAGAGCACCATCAAGTGAGGTAGCATAATTTATATGTGGCAGGAAAGAAAGACCTCATCTTCAAGTATTTAATATACTTTACTTATCTGGTTCTGATGACTTCATCCCACGATACCTAAAAATGGCTGGATAATTCTCTGCACTGCTAACAATTATTTTAGTTATTCAAGGAGAAATGTGGTATTCATTAGCATAAAACATGCTTATCTTAAAAAAATTAAAAAAGAAGAGCCAGAGAATCAAAAACCCCAGTATCAAAACTTCAGTTAACGTGAAAATAATGCCAGTCATGATCCAACAGTTTATAAATCTCAGGGGAGAAAAAGAGAAAACAAACAAACAAAACCCAAACAAACAAGCAAATGAGGAAACAAATTGCAATCAGCATTAATTAATCCGCCATCAGACTAGATAAGAAAAGCTTAGATTAAACTATTGGAGAGTGAGTGGTAAGTCATCCCTTGAGAGCGACTGTGAGTGATTAACTGGAAGAAGGGAAGACTGCATTGAGTGAAGTCCTGCAGAGGTCTCAGCTGCATTCAAGTATCTTTAACATCATGACTAGTGCTCAGGATTTGAAGACATGAGTGCTTTGAGAATAGTACCAGCCATTGGGAAGATTAATCATATCCTTGAAATTTGGAGGTAAAGCTCTGACAAGGCAAGATGCAGGGACGACGAGGTACTTCATTTGATCCAGAAAAATTAATTGGACAAGAACATAATTTTTGTCTGTTACATAGAAAAAGAGAAGGGAGATTTTTCAGAAGTGGAAAACTGAATAAATATTAAAAATATTATGGAAATACAAATACGAACCTAAGATGAAACATATAAATTGAGCCAGCAAAGAACAAAAGTCATTACCTCTGCTCTGCTCAGAGCTGGTAAGGTCTCCTTTGAAGATCTGAGTTCAGTCTGAGGCACTGTACTTCAAGAAAGATGTGGACTAACTGGACAAAATTCACAGGATCATAATGAAAGAGTAAAGGAAAGATTTGTTCTCTAAGTCCATAGTGATGGGACATTGAACAAGAAAGACTGAGTTAAAAAAAAAATTAATAATCCAGTTTTAATTCTAGTGAAACCCTAAAAGAAATTCCTTGAAGAGGTAGGGAAATCTTACTTTATGTCTTTTTCTCTCATCATTCATGTGTTTTTCTCAAATAGTTGCCAAGAGTCATATAGATAAAGCTGCAGTACCAGATGACCCTTTGAGATCCCTCCAAGCCCTATCTTTCCATGTTTATGGGTTCGCATCCCTGGACACTTTCCTATAATGCATGTGTTAGAAAGCAGAAAATGTTGTATTACTTTCACTTCTTTCTCCCTCTTTCTCACTGCGTGAGTGTGGTCAGTTTCCAAAAAATAAATAAATAAATAGAATCCACTGCTAAAATATTTCAAGCTGTATTTCATATGAATTCTTTTCTTTAGCGCTACAGACACCATGTGGTGCTGCTGATAACTACACAAACTCTCATAGCAATTTGCTGTTAGGAATTCACCACTGCAAGATTAAAACTGGTGAATCTGTGTGGGTATATTTCATGTACATCTCTGCACGTCAGGAAAGGGGAATTATTCCAGCAACCATGTAAGATTGGAAAGAGACTCAAAGGTAGGAATCGTTGTGTTTGCCAGGAGAGTTAAGTGCTGTTTGGGATTACTCTCAGTTTCATTAGTTACCTGGCCAGAGGCTCAGTTAGTCCTTTCTTTACAAAATGCATTTTTCTCAGAAATTTAAGCTCTAAAACCAGCAGAGTTTCACACACATCATTTCCTTAAATGTTTTGCAAAGAACAAAGTCACAGAGGAAATCTATGCATTTTTACAACAAAAGAGTATTCTATAATTTTCATTACTTCAAGTGCTTATAACTCTGTCATTGTAACTTAATGCTGGATAACATCTAGATCTTCATAATATGATTTAAAATCTGGAATAACTCCCTCAATTTGTGTTAAATAATTCATCTGTGGAGATAAACAGGAAAATATTCCAGTCTGTGATATCTGCTGTAACTAGTTCCTTATTTAAATCCCTGTGATTTTCACTAGTCTATTTAACCTGTGAGATTGATGCCTTGTACTTTGTTTTGCTAATATTCATCATATACAGACAAAAATCATATGCTTCATACACATTTATCACAATTTTATATGATGAAAAGGAAAAAAATACAAAATTTATAAGAAAAACAGAAAAACAAACATTAATAGAGACCTTTATGTGTGTGATAGCTTTTTCTTCTTGAAGATAGAAAAATTGGTTGCCTTTGAAGATACATTAAGGTACCAGCTATCACAGCTACAAAACACTGTGTTTGTTTTTAAAAACAGTCTGAGAATGTATACATCCCAACAGCAGCTATGTTAATAGGACAGTTGTGCATTTTAAAGCACAGAAGCTCGGACTTCAGTTCCACTGAAGTCTGAAGACAGAGAAAAACATCTCTGCTAGGAAATACTTACTAGTCTAGTTGCTTCAGATCAGGCCTTTGGAAGTTTGCTGTCTTGGAAAGTTAAGGAACAGCAGTTTTGGAGGACAAATTTCTTTGTATTTATTATCTAGTTAATCAGAGAGCCTCATCTCATCCGTGGTTACAGTCATTACAGGCTGAAGAGGGCTGCTGCCCTGGCCTTCAGGGCACAGCACAAGCACGCCCTCATAGCTCAAAAGGCAAGATTGCAGCAAAACTGCACACAGGCAGCAGGAGTTGTATCCAACCTCCTTTTAGCAGAGCTTCCCTTCTCAAGATGAATACCCACTCCTTTCTTCCTCCTTCAACACAGGCTGCAGAGATTTTCCTAAAGTGTCACAGAGGTCTGACATGAGTGGAGGTGTCTGAACTTCATATTCCAGAAGTGGCCCTTGTGCAACATTATTGAAGAATTCAAGTTATTCGGTCTGGCAGAACATGGCCACTAAAGGACAAAAAGCTCTTTTGAAATAAATCCAGGCTAATTAGAGAGCCCTGAGCATCTAACCCAGCACACCGCAAGCTTGTTTTCAACTTTCACACCTCTGTGACCTTGTTCAAATGAGACACATGAGTGCTGGTGCCAGTAGACAAAAGGAGGAGGAGGTAGTGAGAAATCATAGACTCATAGAACTGTTTAGGTTGAAAAAGACCTCTGAGATCATTGAGTGCAACAGTTTAACTCAGCACTGCCAAGTCTACAGTTATTCCATGTCCTCAGGTGCCACATGTACGCATCCTTTACACCTCTAGCAATGGTGACCCAGCCACCTCCTTAGATGGCCTGTTCCAGAGTTTGACAACCCTTTTTGAAGAAATATTTCCTAAGATCCAATCTAAAACTCTCCTGGTGCCAGTTGAGGCCAGTTCCTCTTGTCCTATCATTTGTTACTTGAGAGAAGAGACAGACTCCCACCTAATTCAACCCACTTTCAGGTAATTGTAGAGAGCTCTGGGAAAGAGCAGGTTTACATGGAACAATGTGGGATCTAGACACCAACAGAGTGTGCCAGAGCACTTGAACACCTGCAATGGGGTTAGTCTCACATCCATCATAGATCTGTTTTCCTTAAACTGACTTCATGCAACAGCTTTTTCCATGTGACTGAGGCTACCCCCAATAACTTCTGAACTGGTAACTGATCTGTGCAAAATCTGAAGAAGTAGCAGCTATTTCAGAGAGACAGTTCCTGAAAACACCAGATAAAGCACCTGGATGAAGACTTAAATTAGTGCCTTCATGGAGGTATTTACCCCAGGAGAGCCAGTCAACATAGGCTACCCTGTATGCTTTGAAGACTTCTTTGCTTCTTGCCTGATAAAGGATGTGAAGGCAGGGTTGTTGTGTTGGAAGAGAGAGGGGATGGACATACATCAAGTGAATAGAACACAGTCACACCTATTTATTTTAATGTGATGGATGCACACCAGCTCAAAACTAACAGTAGATGGCCTACCAGTGTGCTAAGTACAGCAAAACCTGTACTTAGGTAGATAAGGTTTGGCTAAATCAAAGGTCATAATTTAAGAAATAAAGTAACTTTAAGAAGAAAGTTAACTTGAATAAAAATAGTTCACCAGAGAAATAATTTTTAACTATTAAATATTACTCTCACTCTCCAAATAAATTTCTTGTTCGTTCTAAAGAAAAGTAATTTAGATTGGTTTTGAATGGAAGAGACCTTAAAGATCATTTAGTTTCAATCCCTCTGACATGGGAAGGGACACCTTTCACTAGACAGGGTTACTCAGAGCCCCATCCAGCCTGGCCTTGAACATTTCCAGAGCTGAGGCATCCACAACTTCTCTGGGCTGACAGTTCCAGTGCCTTACCACCCTCACAGTAGAGAATATTTTCTTAATATCTAATCTAAACCTACTCTCCTTCAGCCTAATGCCATTTCCCCTCGTCCTCTGACTAATGTGCCTTTCTGAAAAGTCCCTCTTCTGCTCTCTTGTGAGACCTTTTAGGTACCGGAAGGCTGCTTGTAGACTGTCCCCAGAACTTTCTCTTCTCCAAGGAGAAAAGCCCCAACTCTCTCATCCTATCTGACAGGCCTCTCCAGCCCTTCTCTGGACTCCCTTGAACAGGTCCATGCTTTTCTTGTATTGGGGACCCAGAGCTGGATGCAGCTCTGCAGGTGGGGTCTCATAAGAGCAGAGCAGAGAGGCAGAATCACTTCCCTTGACCTGCTGGCCATTCCTCTCTTGATGCACCCTGGGATGCAGTTGGCCTTTTGAGCTGCAAGCACACACTGACAAGTCATAATTGAGTGATTTGTCCACAGACATCCCCAGGTCTTTCTCCTCAGGGATCCAGTCTTGATCCAGTCTCCTCACAGCCCGTATTTGTTCTTGGCATTGCCTCTCCCCAGGTGCAGGACCTTGCACTTGGCCTTGTTGAACTTCATGAGTCTCACATGACCCACCTCTCAAGCCCATGGAAGTTGCTCTGGATGGCATCCCTTCCCGCCAGTGTTTCAGTCAAACCACACAGCTGGGTGTGGTCATGCTGAGGGTGCTCTCAATCCAATGTCTGTGTCTGTGTCTATGCTGTCAACAAAGATGTTAAACAGTGACAGTCACAACAGCAGAGTGGTTGCTGTTGTTGGTGGTGGTTTTGCTGTGCTGGTCCCAATGTGGGGTTGTTGTTTTTAACTTTTTTACTTTACGTTTTACTGAAGTTCCTTTAATTTTCCCCCCTTTTTTTCTATGTCTTGGGAAAAGAAAGCTGATTTTCCTAGCTCTAAAAAGAACTCCCAAGTTTTTCTGTTATTCCCATATCACTAAGGGGGTTTAAGTCTTTTTAAAGATGATTTGTGGCTTGCTAAATCCATATAGTGGAGAAAATGTCTACAGTAAGAATATATCACACCTTAATGTCTTTACTGTTGAGTTTAATACAATATATTTCCTGCACTGCTCATGATTATGGAACACAAACATTTGGACTAGAAATGGAAACTGTGTCTTAGTCTCAATTAATTAGAGTAAGTTTCCCAGTTCAGGAACATGTGCCAGCATGGTGAAGGTTCAGGAAAGTTCAATTTCACAAAGCTAAAATAAAAGAAAAGATTTTGAATACTCTGGTCAGATTTTAACACTTTAGAAAAATGTTAAACAGTTCCTTACACTGTTCCGTATCACACAGGATAAATATCATGCCTTGCTGTTCTATTCCATGGAGACTCTTTTACAGCAATTCACAGATTCCTTCCCAATTTAGTATCTTCTATTACCTATGGGTTTTTAGGACATATCCAGGCTTTCATCCTGTCAGAGAACCACCACATGAGAAGGGTTTACATCTAGTCCACAAAGATGAGGTGTAAGTATAGGTGTAAAGATGCATAAAATTCCTCTTAATTTTGAATAAATGTTTGGATTGATACAAAATAAAATATTTATTTATGTTTTGGAGATTTTTAAAATTTCTTTAAAATGAATAATGTTGATGCGAAGGTGGAAATACATTTTGTTTTGAATTACTGACTTTATTTTCTATTTCCTCAGATATTTTTCCAGTCCTGTCCTCCTTGTTTCAGCAGGCTGAATAATTTTGAGAAAAAAAACGCTTTCACAAACTTTTTTTGATTGTGCAAAGTCTTCTTGCTTCAGTGAAAAAAATCATCCAAATTAATTGCTGTGCAGCAGAACCCCCATTAATCAGACTTGTGGGGAGCGTGTTCCTTTTTTCCCCTCCCCCTCTCCCTCCCTCCATTGCGTATAGAGGTTCTTTGGAGGAATTTCTTATCTGCAAACTAAAATAGAGTGAACACTTCTATTTCCTTAAGGCCCTCTGCCTCTTATTTTTCTTTTCAAGTGGGATGAAGTATTCCTGGGTAATGCGGGGNCTTGTGGGGAGCGTGTTCCTTTTTTCCCCTCCCCCTCTCCCTCCCTCCATTGCGTATAGGTGTTCTTTGGAGGAATTTCTTATCTGCAAACTAAAATAGAGTGAACACTTCTATTTCCTTAAGGCCCTCTGCCTCTTATTTTTCTTTTCAAGTGGGATGAAGTATTCCTGGGTAATGCGGGCTGGGTCCAGGGGGTCAGATGTTCCCAGATAGCGGGGTCCCGAGAGGGACTTCTTTGTCCTGGAGATCTCCAGCAGGCTCCCAGCTACCAGGCAATCCTAGCAAGCTCAGCCTGAGGCAAATAGGTGGTTCAGCTCTTAGTGATTTCAGCTATCAGTGATTTCAGCTCTTAGCTTGCTAGGTTCTGCCATGGCTGGCTCAGGGATGAAAAGACAAGAAGGCCGTGTAGAGGTTCCACAGAATGGTTTAATGCAGGTTCCGTGAAGGGGTGTCTAGTGATGGTTCTTCCACCAAAATGGGCGGAAGTAGGGGCTTTTATAGGATTAGTTAGGATTGG
>VXBU01011894.1:1863-18597 GCA_013400315.1 Bombycilla garrulus
AGTTAGAAGTGAGAATGTGGGTTTCACACCCATGCATGCTCATGTACAAAGCAGTATGTAATTTTCTGCCGTTTCTCTGTATGAAGCAGGTGATTAAGAGTGAACAGATTGAGAGACAACTGTCATGTAGGCTAAGTGTTAAAAGAAAGCAAGCTCATATTATCCCAACTGCACCACCATAACACTTTCAACTACTACTCACTTGCTAAAATGAAGCTAAATGAACATCTAGAGAAACAAACAAGAACTGAAATCAAACTTTTTTCTGTGCTTCTGCTTTTTTCTCAGTGTGTGTCCTGACATTTTTCTAGTTATGTCTTTAGGAAAGCTATTGTTCAAATTAATATGAATTAAACATATTAACATACGTACACACTTCACTGCTCTAGTAATTCACAAATTTCTTCCTGTATTTTATGGGAGTTTGAGATTACAGTTGCCAGAAGCCAGAGTAGCACTTCTTGAGACAAACATGAACATAATGCAAAAACATATCCGTGCATAATACACATAGTACTCCAGTGTCCATTCCTTGATTCTTTCCTTCCCAACCTGCTTCCATTGTTGCACAAGTGAATAACAGTTACAGATTTCAATATTGTTTTTGCTTACAGCATTTTCATGTAAAGATATTCCTATGGTTTCAGAAGAAATAAAATATTTCCAAAACAGGAAAGTTATGAGAAGGACATGTTCCTATGAAATAAGCACTCTCTCTAGATTCTAACACCTGTGGTTTTTTAAGATGGCTTTGTGTCTAGATCCTGCGTATAAAGAGCAAAGTGGCTGATGTAAAGCAAAGGCAGGACCATCTTTTAATGTCATCAAGATAAACCTGTATATTTTTATATATACATAAATGTATCTGTATATATCCTGATTACATTAAAATATATTGGTGTCTTTAATTTATATCAATTGGTTTACCATATAGTGGAAAGCAAGATCAGAGGGACTTCTGTGACTCATGTTTTAGTATTTTTTTTCCAGCCCTGTGTCTTCACTGTGACTTTCATAGCCTCAAGAACAGGTTTACTATATCTGGGTTTGGCAGAGCACTGGGCTTTCCAAACTCTGCAAATTATACTCTTGCTCTTGATATCAGCAGCTGAATTCAAAATCATGAAGAAGTGAAGAGATGAATATTCCTTTTTTTCTTTTTCATTGGTTGTGTGGAATTTGCAAGAAATATTAATTTCTGCCCTTCTTACCTGCACAGTAATAGCAAGACAGACATCCTTTAAACACTTCTTACAAAAATAAGGAAATAATTCAGTCACAGATTTCCCCTTTTGCAGTGAAATGTTCTATTGGACTCTGTTACAAATAGATCTGACATTGGGTCCTGAAAGAATAAAAGGATGATAATTCTATTTATATTATGTGGAGACGAAACAATGGTATAGACTACTATTATATAGATTATAATTTGATACCTGCTGGATGTGAAATCTAGAATAACGTATCTTTTTTTTTTTCAGAAAAAACACCAATAAAAAGTGTAGCTTTATAATATCACAAATGTGCATACTTGCTTTACATCCAAATTATGGAACAGGCCAAGTAACTGAAAAGTGCTAAATAATACAAGCAGAAACCAAGAAAGGTGACACAGAACAAAAATAATATCAATTTGGCTAGCCAGGTCAGAATTCACAGTGCTCTCTGTGAGCATTAGCAGTGTCACCCAGGCACAAATATGATGATAATGTGCAATTTCCATGTTTAACAGTAGAACAGAGCAAAATACAGGCTAGTTCTTCCCAAACAAAGGGGAACCATTTAAATACAAATATGACACAGAAATTCTGTTTGGAAGTGACAGAGAATAAAGGTGGAAAGCGACTTAGATGAAGATAAAAATAAAAGTAATATTTCTCGTTCTTAAGAAGGAAAGCATGGGAAAAGATCAATAGCCTTCAGGTAAGCAGATTTCTGTAACCTTACAGCCATGGTTGCTGAGGTGTAGTGGGATGGATGTCTAGATGAGAGACAGGAATGAGGAGAACCGGTAACCTTTAAAGGGCATGGATTCAAGTTACTGCAATTCAGTGGAAAGCTTGAGAAACTGACTTGGTTATTTCAGTTTTTCGGTGATTTTGGAAAGAGAACCCAGAGTAAAAATTAGCTTATATTATTTATCACCATGAGTAATTAAAAAAAAGATGAGAAGAAAATATAGAGTTAAGGAGAAATTAATCTTATTTGATAAGTAATTCAATACAAAGGCAAGCACCAAAAGAGCTGGCTTCACACATAGTGAAGAGGAAGCGCTGCTTTGCACTTCTCTGTGACTGACATATTCAATACCAGTTTGCCTCTTTCCTCACTCAGGATACAATCAGTGTTAAACATGACCAATGGAAGTGACAGACACGTAAAAACTCCAGCAGGGCAAAGAGCATGTTGGATGTTTTGAAGCTGGCAGTGCTGCTGGAATACACTATTGCATAGACTGGGGCCAGTGCCTCCATGAAGGGTTGGAGCCAACCTGACAGCATCCGCAAACTGAGGGCAGAAGAGAGAAACCTGCCTCCTTGACAGCAATGGGTACTTTACTGGCCCACCTTACAATCCTAACACAAGTGTTTGCAAAAGGCCAAAGGAAGCAATTCAAGCACAAATCAGCACTTTTGCTTCAGATTTCATAAAAGACCTAGGCAAGCTCTGAAAACTGACAAGAGGACAGAAAAACCACTTGGTGACAACTTTTAAACAGGCAAAAAGAGTAGAATTTAGGAATCTGAGCCCTATGAACTCAGAGATAGGTGACCTCTGATTTCTAAACAAACAAGAACAAGAAACTTCAAGCACCACAGAGGTGCAAATAGCACCAAATTATTTGCACTTCTCTTCCTTTCAGGGCATAGATCCTCCTGAATGGGAAGTAAAGTGTTAATGCCTTGACTTTAAGCTTTGTTCCAGATTATTTTCTTGGAAGAATTAAGAATGCAAGTTAAGAGAAAGCAGCATGTAGGACAAGCTAAATAGCAGAAGTATCAGCAGATTGGTGACAAGCTGGATCAGGGTACGGATGAGGTTTTGCAGGAGTCTATCCCAAGCCCAAAACTATTCAGTATTTCTTTACTAGCCGTGATGAAAGAAACAATAGGTATGGTTGCCAAATTTATTACATATAATATCAATAAGGATGAGAGTTAGAATTATAAATCATGGTTAACTGAATTCTTACTGACTTCAACATAAATTAGGCACAAAGCTCTACATTCTGAGGTAATCCATTCACAGACACAGGAAAACACATTACTTTATGCACTGCTGCACTGCAGAAAGAGATTTAGGAGTTAACCAGCGTACTTTGTTAAGCAAGAGAAAATGCATAATTGGAATAGATTTTGTCAACCATATGAACTTCTTCACTCATTTAAGTGACTGAGTTGCCCTCAGCTAGAGAGTCATGCCCAGTTCTGGGCACTCATTCAAGAAAGATGTGAAACAGCTGGAAAAGGCAATTAGAATAATCAAAGGCTTGGAATATTCAGTCTAGAAAGATGAAGAATGTAAATCAGAGGAAACAGATGCCATTGTCAACAGAAAATAGTGATCCTAGAGCTCTACTTACATGCCAACAAAAAAAAAGTCTTAACATCCAAGACTTTTAGAAATGTAAGACAGGGCCTAGAACCATTCCAATTTGACAGCAGACTGGGCAGTTCTCTATGGCAGACAGGTATTTACAGGATCACACTGCTCCTCTAATTAAATCCAAAATTAAATCAAGTAAAAAGAGTTGGAATTGGGAATAGAGGTGAGTAGCTGTCCTAGAGAAAGTGTTATGTGAATTATTTTAATTACATTTTGTTTGGTTGGCATGGCAAGGTTTTGGTAGCAGGACTGTTCCACCCCACAGAGGTGGTTTCTTTGAGAGACTGCTAGGAGCTCCACACATGTCGAACAGAATCAGTTCCAGCTTGCTACAAGACAACCACTGTCACTGCACCACTGGCCAAGGCGAAGTCCAGCAGCTGCAATCATAGCACCACTGCAATAATGTAGTGAAAAAGAGGTAAAAATTGCTCCTCAATAGCAGCTGGGAAAGGTGATTGTGAGTATGTGAGAGAAACAACCTTGCAGCCACGGAGGTCAGTGCAGGAGTGGGAGGAGATGCTCCAGGTGACAGAGCACAGATTCCCCAAGAGTATGGTGAGTCAGGCTGTGCCCCTGCAGCCCATGGAAGTTCATAGTGGAGCAGAGATCCACCTGCAGCCCCTGGAGGGAGCCCAGGTGAGAGCAGTTAGATGTCTAAAAAGGCTGTGACCCCAGGGGAAAAGCTGCACTAGAGCAGGGTCCTGACAGCACCTGTGATCCCATGGGGAGAGGAGCCCATGCTGTAGCAGGTTTGTTGGCAGGACTTGTGACCCAGTGCAGCAGTCTGTTCCTGAAGGACTACATCATGTGGAAAGGGACCCACTTTGGAACAGTTCATGAAGAACTGTAGCCTAGGGGAAGGACGCACAGTAGAAAAGTTCATGGAGGTTCACAGGTCCTCCTGTGTGAGGAACTCGACACCAGAGGAGGGGAAAAGTGTGAGGAGTCCTGCCCTTGAAGAGGAAAGAAGAGCAGAGACAATCGTGATGAGTCGCAGCATCCATTTCCTGTACCTCTACACCACTGAAAGAAAAACAGTAGAGAGAATTGAGATCAAAATTAAGCCCAGGAAGAAGGGAGTATTGTGGAGAAGGTGTTTTACAATTTGGTTTTTATTTCTCATTACTCTACTGATTTGCTTGGCAAGAATTTATATAAATTTCCTCAAGTTAAGTCACTTTTGTCTGGTGACAGTAATTGCTGAGTGATAGCTTCTGGTTCTTATCTGAACCCATGAGCCTTTTATTACTGTTTCTTTGCCGTGGTGAACTGAAGAGGGGATTGATAGAGCTGCTTGGTGGGAATCTGGTATCTAGTCAGGGTAAAAAGAGCCACAACAGTAAAAATGTCTCATACTGCAGGGAGCTCACTTTTCCTTTCTGATTCTCAGTGACTTCTCCATCCAAACTGTGTTTTGCTAACCTTTAAATCTCAGTAGATTACCAATTTATGGCACATATTCTTTGCAAATCTCTTTTCTGGAACTGAGTCGTGTAAAGGAAGAGGGATATGGTGCAGTTCCATATCAGTATTTGTGAATTTGGCCTCTGGAGGACAAGATTAAAGAAACAGCGGACACCTGATCAATGTTGAGTTTCTCACTTAAAGCTACACATCACTTGAAGCACAACAATGCTTTCTCATGCCAAGCCATTATCTTTGCTAGAATGATATGTATTGTCCATTGTGGTATTTTTCACTTAGGCAGACTATTCAAATGTGATACCAGAAATGCAGCAGTAGATGGCATAATTACACTGTGATCTGGGGGAAATTTCAGGGTTCTTCTCATTGTCTAAGTCAAGCAGACCAAATATTATAAAAATTTTAAAAATGCTCTATATACCCAAGATATTTTGTTCTCCAACTGAGGGATTATGAAGGTGGCTGATCAACTAAGACCAGGAACAACACAGAAGAAATTGCAATTGTGTTTTCTTATAAGGAAGTTGAGCTCTAGGCCTAGATTCCTGTAATACTGGTCAGAATCAAGCTGGAATTCAGTGTTTGTATTCCTTTTTTTATACTGAAAAAAAAAATAATAAAATTTTCAGAAAATAAATTCATTGAGTTCATATATAGTTCTAAATAAGATAATGTGGTTAACATTCCTCACTCTTGCTTTAAGACTTTGTTCTTCCATATAGATTTTAAGGGAGAGTTGGTNAGGTAACAGTAAAACTAAATTTTTACTACTAGTAGGGGTTAGCAGTACCTTAAAGATAACTGAATTGCATAGTGCCTGTTTCCTTCATCCTTAAGAATATTTTGAGGTGCTTGCTGCCTTGCAAAATATTTTGATTTTTCTAGAGTGCAGAATAAACTGCTAAGCGGATATCAGCATTACCTTGCTGATGTATGGTTCTCATTCACTGAATTGCAATCTCAAAAAGAATCAAAACATGCCAAAAAAAAAACCCTCAAAGAGCTGTAGCATCCTAGTATATGATATAGCACCTGGAGTGCTCCAGGACAACACCAGTCCATCTTAGAAAGCCAGATTCCCTCCTTGGGATCACCACGTGTACCCTTTCTCCAGTTATCCTTACTGCTGCCTTTCCTCATTTAGAGAAACAACACAGGAAAACATATTGTCTAGAAACTTTTCTATAATTCATGCATACATTTTGAAGACTATGGGTTAATACGACATTCTTAAGGTAGGTTAGGCAAAGAGAAATATCAGCACCTCCTCCCTATTTCATTATCTCTCCTATCTCTTGCAAGCAAGAATAATTGCACTCAGAATTTGGGTTATATTCCTTGTGGCACACTGGGTACACACACTTTTCCTATCTCAGAAGAGGTTGTTGCAATCTTCTAGAAGACTTTAGTTGCAGTCTTCTAGAAGCACCTTTAGGAAAAATACCCGCAACAGTGGAAAGAGTTGGATCCCCTTATCTAAGACTTCATTAGGGAGGATTTAAGACTTGGCAAAATAAAATATTCTTCCAGTTCCCCATACCTGTTCAGGTTTTTGTTTGTATCAGTTGTGATAGAAGCAAAGAGGCTCTGGTGGACAAGTTTTTTCTACCTTGTGTGCAGCAGTAGCCTTAATTACACAATCAAATTTCTTTCTACAAGATGATCATCTGAGTAGCGTGGGATGCTGATGTTCATTGAAGAGAAAGTACTCAGCACTATAATGTTGCTCTTGCTACTCAGCACAGACTCACATTTTAGTATATTCTTCACACTTTATTCCGAATACTGACCCTGAGATCAGCTCAGCTTGTTAGACCCTGGTGCTAAAATTATCAAGGTTGTGGGTACAGTCCCTGTATGGGCTGAGAATGGGACTTAATGATCCTCATAGGTGCCTTCCAACACAATATTCTGTGATGCTGTGGCCTACTAATTTCTGTTTGAAAGTTGAGTGTTTTTCACCCATCACATTTTCTTAGTGTCCTCCTCCATATACTCCACAAAGTAAAGGAGCATTATGATTCCTTTGCTTTTACTGATGATAAATAAAAGCATGGAAGTCAAAGTAAACACTAGGATTACAAACTTTTTCAAGTCAGTACAGTGTGATTTTTCATGTTTTCAGGACAGAATTTCCATTTACTGAAGTTTAATTGTGAAATCTCAACATGTCTGTGAACTGGGATGCTCAGGGTTAAAAGTTACATACAGATAATTAATGAGGGTTTAGGCTTGGAGCTTTGGGTTTTGGGTCATTTTGTTTGTTTGCAGGAGTTTGATTTGATTGAACTATAAAAATTTTACTGAAAGACCTACTGGTTCTTTGTGCAAAGAAAACTGAATTCTCAACAACAAGTTTCATCTGTCTTAGTTTTAAGACCTTTCTTCTCAGTCATCAGTCACCAAATACTCCTGTCTACATATTGTTCAATTTCCAAAAACCTTTGAAAGGTTTGATCTCATACTCCAAATGTTTCTTACTATTTTCTTGTTAACATCATTACTGTTCAGTATACTGCGCAAACATAGTGACTGTTCAAAATACAGCAGGAAAAGCACCCTCTGAGAGACCATCCATTTACTTACACATGAAGATATACTATGTCTTGCTGGAAACTGTAGTATTCCCAAATCATGTTTAAGAGTGCTTGGGAATAATTCATCTACCCCCTTATGCTACTTTATAGCATAATCCTCTATGTTGCATGCTAGAAACTGTGAAATGAACAGCTCCCCTGCATTTGTCTCCCAGCCTTAAACTATTTCAAATGCATATATCCAAACAGACTAAATTCATTAATCATACAATTGGTAATTTTTTGGGAGATTTGGGAGATTTGGTTTGGCTTGTTTTTTTGTTTTTTTTTTTAAGAAATGAAGCCACTTAGCTTCTAGCTTTTGTACTTTTATTTCTGCTACTGCCCTGGCTGAGTTCTGCTTTACCACTGGCAGATGTCAGGCTGTATCTTACAAGTGTTCTCTGAAAGTTGTCAGGCACATTTACATATTTATCTAGTAACAGGTGTTATCTTGCCTAGGGTTTTTTCATGTAACATCTGTCCCAATTCCCTACTTGATCATTAGAGTTAAGTCTTGCTTGCCTCATAGGATATAAAATTGTTCTCTGGAAACAAATAAACTTTTCTTTTGTGTCAGTGGATTCCCACAGTATTACTAAAACTACTGTTCTGTCAGGACACTAGAAAATGTACAGCTGATATTAAAACAAAACCCAAACAACTAAAACCACAAAACAAACAAACAAACAAAAATGTTAAAAACTCAGTATATAACACACTACATTAAGCCTGAGAAATTCCTGTTACACTTAAAGAGTAACTTTATGACAGTTGTACTGTAGTTCGTGATTTTTTTTCCATGTTAGGCAAACTCTGCTAAGGTTTGCAAATGTAAGTACTGATGTAGGCTTTTTTCACCCTATAGGTAAAGGTGTGTCTCTCTTTGGCTAATTGTGAGGCCCAACACAATTTTTTTCTGGACAATAGCTTAGATCTCCACATGTTCATACACTACAGTTTCTTTCACTGTAGTATTCCAAATTCTCAAAACATCTCTACAGTTTCAGGCGCTATCTACTTTCAGAAACGCATCAAACCGACTATCTGCCAGGCTGTAACTGTTTTGTGAAGCATATATGGCTTTCAGAGTTTTCATTCAGTATCTTTTCTTTTCTTGAATACATGTTGCAAATGAAATCAGCTGCTTAAGTTTTGCTGCAGCTCCACCTGATCAGTAAAATCATATCATCCAAGTTAAATTTTTGCAAAGAACACCAAATTCTTCAAGATCCTACGTTTACACATAAACTGACTTTGACTTTAGAGAACAGATCCTTTCATGTAACTGAAAGCCATTGCAGAGTAGAAAGCCCCTCAGATATACCATGTCACTACAGCAAATGCTTCCTGAAAACCTGCAATATTGCTTACTCTTTATATTTGCAAGGGTCGAACATGATTTAATTTTTCTAATATTTTTCTCCTAATTGTTATTGCATGTCCTAGCACACTACCACGTGTTGTATGCAGTAATTATTCAGAAATAAGATGGTTTATGCAGTTTTGGTTTCAGACACTTCTAAGGTACAAAAGAAAAACTTTCACATCTAAGTTGCCTGCAATCTGCAGCTCTGCTGCAGCAGCAGTCAAGGAATCAGCCTGCAAACACTCAAGAAGGAACACAAACTGCTCCTGAGAAGAGCACTGCCTGCCCAGAAAGCAAGACAGTGGAGCTACTACTATTTCAACGTCTTTCATTTTTCCGTACTTGCTAATTGAGCATCGTGCTGCTTGATAGAGAGATACCACACATGCTATGAACACTGACAGGCCATTTTCTGTCTCATGTTTTGTGGCGCCTGCAGTTTTAAAAGCACTTGAATATCATGACCAAGATTAATTCAACTGGTGCTTCATAAATGCTAGGGAACAACTCCATATTTTTGCAAAAAACTAGCTCTCCCATTTTGGAACCCAGTTTTTCACCTTCACTTTCGTGTGATATTTTTAGAAAAAAATAACACAAAATTTAGTTTTAAAGTCACTTCTTTGAAGCAAGAGTCTGTTACAGTACTAATTTGGGAAAAGTATTTGAAAATACTATGTAGCAAAAGACTGCACAGCATAATGAAATAATATAATACAGATGCAAGTAATTGATGGATCAGTTGAGAGCTACTGAGGCTTAATATGGTTATTAAAATTTGTTTATGAGGTAGTTAGTTTCAATACAGCATTAGTACTTGTTCATGAAGTAGCAGCTGTCAGAAAAAAAATGGAGACTGTCAGAAAAAACTTCAAGATTGCATCAAAGAGTGTACAGGTATTTGTATATTTCTGCATATGTGAATGGTCCAAAATTATAAAAAATTGAGTTCTCCTCTAGGTAGTTCTTAATTTAAAATATCTATAAGACATAACAGATTTTGTCTACTTGCTTTCTGAATTTTAAATATAAAATGAAAGCGTAGGATCCCATGCAAAGAAATTGGAGGACAGCTATTGCATTCCTCCCATTTGGATTTTTTGCAAAATGCACTTGATGGTTTCATTCCAGCTCCTGCAGAGCAGATATGGGGAGGCAGTTGAAATCTGGGAATATCCCAGGACTAAAGGAATGCTACTGAAATCACAGAACTATTGTAAGCCTCAAGGAGAAGGAACTGGAGCTGTTGCACATCATAGCTGAGTCTTCACACCTTTTTATGCCTGCAGTCAGACAGAGCAACTCTACAAGCCTCTGGGGCTGTCCTGCTTCCCTTTGGGCACACATTGTTTCCTATGTTTGTCCCTTCTGGCAGCAGCCCCTGCTCTGGCCATGCCAGGGCTACTGCACGCCCAAATCCCAAATGCTCCTCCTAGCCTGAATTGCCCATCCAGGCTAGGAGCCACCCCACAACCCCAGCAGGCTGGACACTGGCTGAAGACCTGTCCATCACAACTCTAGCTCAAGAGCCTCTCAAGCAGGACCTTCAAAGCCTTCACTTCAGCAAAAATGACTTCTGCATGGGGAAAGGTGCCCAAATGACTTTCACAGTGAGGCACTTGAGACCTAATGCTGCAGTCTCCCTTATTTGTCCCTGCCCAATATCTCTAACAGATAGCAGGACTGTGCACTTCCCTGACATTGCCTACAGCCTTTCACAACAGCTGGATTTACGGCTCAACTCCTGAGTCCAAACACCTGCAGCTCTGGAAATGAAAAGTGATAACTGCTATTTGTCATCTTCCCCTCTTACTGCTGCAGCATGCTAGGATACAAGCTCCAGGCTGCAGTGTCACTACTATGGAGCATCATGGTGACATTTGAAAACATCACTGCAGCTAGCCAGCGCCAGTTCCTTGACATTTGCTGTCCGGCAGGACCAAGCCCAACTGCCCAGGGAAATGTCTGTGGATGGGAATCACTCCGCTCTAACCCTGACAAGACATTTTGAATGGGAGCCATCTGCAGGAAAAACATAATCTGCTTCTGCCCAAGGTGAGCCCCTTCAGCTGAAGATTCAGCTTCTCCTGTCTCTCCAGAATGGGACAAGAAAGCACCTTGTAAAGCTGGTCTAGCATTCCTCAAGGAAGAAAAGCATTTCCAAACATGCACTGATTAACAAAGTACCAACAGAATCTATGCCCTTTGTTAAGAGGGCTGCTCTGGCGAAGCGGATGACTTTACCTTTCCAACAGAGACATACACACACCCACACCCCTTCCTAGATTCATATGTGTACACAGGTTTGTGGATTCCCCAGGAACTAGCATGGACCCTTTATCTCACATACATATTCTGAGTTGAAAGGGACCCTACAAGGATCATCAAGTCCAGCTTATAAGTAAATGGCCCATACAGGGACTGCACCCACAAACCTTGATGTTATTAACACCATGTTCTGACCAAATGAGCTAATCTCCTCTCAGTATCCCTTCACGGATGTCAGCCTTTTTTAAATCCAGCATCACCTGAGGTACAAGGTGAAGTGTCTGGAAGCTGAAGTTCTGATGTGGAAAAAGTGCAGCCCTGTAACTGGTGCACAAGGTGGCACAACTTCTTTCCCCTGTACTTTCCCAACAGTGCACCAAGGCATGGGGCCAACCTAACAGACTTTTAGGATCTCCGCTTCTGTTTGCAACAGTCATTTCCTCTGCATGTTTACAAGGACAGCCCTCCACCCTGTGAACTTACCTAAAGTGACATACTCAAAGTTACAGCACTTAGGCACCTGATTAGGTCAACCTGGAAAATTACAGATTGTTCCTGTGGTTTAGGGTGTAGAGCTATGTATGTGTTCTCCTTCTGTCTTATTTTGTTGAAATCATATCCTAGAAATATGCCGATTCAAGAATAAGAACAGTACTTTGCTAGCAAGCCTCAGCTGTTTGCACTCTAATTTCTAATCAAATGAAATCCCATTCTTGATCATCCAAGGTATAGAACTATTTGATTGAAAATAAAACATATTTTAATTACACAAACCAAACATTTGTGCAGACTATTAAAAAAAATTCTTTCAAATTATTTACCTTTTCTTTGTCAGTATTAACTGTATTTTCAGATACAGAAACATTTTACAGGTGTAGCCAGCCATTAGTTCAGTTTAGAATGACATTTCTAACTCTATATGTGATATTGAAGAGACTATTGCTCCATTAATTACAGCAGCAGTACATTTTTTATCCAAAGAACCAACACAACTATATAGAGACTGAATGAGATATCAAGAATAAAAGCTGAAGCCTCACAGGATAGGCACTCATTTTTGATACTGCATAGCCCAAAATCAAAAAGCAACATAGGACTCAGTGCAGCCTTTGCTGTGTACCCTCATTATAAGCAACACAGGCAAGGACAGCTTTGCTTTCTTCACTACACTCCTTGCACATTTCAACATGCTCTTTAACCTCTTAAGGACTAGGTATTCTGAACCCTGAAATAAAAGCAAGGCATCATGAATTTCATATACCAGCTGAAGCTCCTCTGAGGATAAGTGAACATAGGCATGTTCAGCTAACAGTTTTATTTAGCTTTATAACAGGGCCTGGAGATAACATACCACCATCTGAACACTTTGGATTTAATTTCCATTGTTTGGGATGAGCTGAAAGGCCAATTTGCCAACAGCACTCAATTTTCTGCATTTTGATTGACCAGCAGAAGAGGGAAGAGTTTCATATTTACTACAGTGAAGATCATTCAATAATTAAAATTGATAGCATTACCAAAATTAATAGTTCCTTCCTGCCAATGATGTCCTTGCTGAAAGAAGTGTGCTGATACCCTTCTGCCTTCCTGCACACAAAGGCTTCATACAATAAAATCAAACATAATAGAAAATCAAAACACCTCCAAGTCTTTCCTAGCATGCAGTGGTTCATCCAGTTGTTACCATAACAACAACAATGAAAGATACAATGGATGAGACTTTACTTTTAACACTGAAATATCTGAAGAACTATTTTCCTCAGGAAAAAAAATCAAGAGGATACTAGATATTCTCTTCTTCAGTGCAAAAGGACTGCAACCTCTTACAAGACAAAAAACTGCTTGAAGGAAACCTACAAGAATAAAGAAGCAATTTAACAAAGGAAAAGAATATACTAACAGTCAGATTTGGAAAATTTGAAGCAAAGTTTCTTCCAGCCTCAACATTCTTGCTGTGTCAAGGTCAAGGGAGCCATGACAGGACACACAATGTCCACTAAAAAGATACTTGGTTCTGTATCTATGTAACTTAATTATGAAATTTAGCACTTACGATGAAACAGAACTTAAGCCCACTCAATATTTAATTTCTGCAACACTATTTTTCAAGACCACAAAGCTTATTCTTATAAGCAAAAGCACAAAATGTCAAGTTTAAATATTATGCAAATACGGTCAATCACTAATTCTAGGTATCCAGAACCCTGACTATGGACTTTGTGACTATCTGAAGGCAAGAGGCACAGCTACTCGCTGAATAGAGAAATTGGGCAGAAAAAATTCAGTCTCCAGATTAGAAAATAAAGTCAAACACTGCAGAAGCCTTCAAAAGTCATGAATTCAGAAAACAGATAGATTTAGGTAAAATTAAGGTGAGGTAGAACACTTCAGCACATTTATGGCAAAATTGATATTTCTCATCCGTCTTCTATCCATCTCCTTCAAGAAAGTGTTATTTATAAAATGTTGTTCAGATACCTTTGGTCCTAAAGAATCTAAAAGTGAGTTTGGGGCTCTTTTGAGGCAAGGGATGTGGAGTCCTTTTGAAAATCTAAAAGCAGAACAAGAAAATCACACAAACATTTCCCTCCTTCACCCATAAAGAATTCTAATTAAGAGCCTGAACTGAATTTTCAGAATTTAAGATGTAGTCATTTTCACATATAACTTCAATTACTCAATGAGTAGCATTTCTTGCTAATACCAACCAGCACTGTATGTACTTCTAAATCAGCTTTAGGACCATGTGTGCTGGTTTCAGCTGGGATAGAGTTAATTTCCTTTCCTTCTCAGTGGCTGGTGTGGGGCTGTGTTTCGAATTTGGTCTGAAAACAGGGTTATAACACAGAAATATTTTTGTTAATGCTGAGCTGCGCTTACACAGAGCCAAGGCCTTTTCCACTGTTTGTACTTCCACACTGAAAAGGAAGTTGGGGATGCCTGGAATATTGAAAGAAGACACAGCTGGGACAGGTGACTTGTGTCCAAAGAGACCAAAGGGATATTCCAGACCATGTGACATCATGGTTAGTAGATAAAGCTGGAGGGAAGAAGCAGAAAGGAGGTAACACTTGGAGTGACATTTGTCTTCTCAAGCAAGTGTTGCACATGATGGAGCCCCGCATGGACATGGCTGAACACCTGCCTGCCTGTAGGAAGTAGAGAAATAATTTATTTTTTTGCTTTGTTTGTGTACATGGATTTTGTTTTCCCTATTAAACCATGTTTATCTCAACTCAAAAATTTTCTCACTTTTACTTTTCTGATTCTCTCTCTGCTAGCAGGGAATGAGCAAGCAGCTGCCTGGGGTGGAACCCCAACACTCTGTCACTTCTCTTTCTCCATCTTCAGGTGAGGTTTCACTTGGCTATGCAAGCTTTATGTTTCCAGCCTAATATTGCTGTAAGATTTTTATGCGGTTTTACTTCCAGCGGTTCAGTCTGTCTACATGTTCTGCAACTATCATACTCCTTCATCTTTAGTAATAAGGGGAGGGAGGAAGGAAGCAAATCAAGGAAGGAAGGAAGGAATATCAAAACTAAGTGCATCTGTGCATATGAAGAAATCTGAGGCAGATATTTAATGGGAAACTGGTTAAGAGCTTCACACTATTAAGTACATCTGTTGTTAAGAAAGAAATTCTTTTCTATGAGGATGTTGAGACTCTGGAACAGGTTGCCCAGAGAATATGTGAATGCCCCATCCCCAGAAGTGTTCAAGAATAGGTTGGAATGGGGCCCTGAGTATTCTAATCTAGTGGAAGATGCTCCTGTCTTGAGGTTTGGATATAGATGGTCTTTAAGACCCCTTCCAACTTTTCTATTATTCTGATTCTTTGAATTCTTCACCTTAACTTTTATAGCCTCCCTCATAAATAACAAATGACAAACATCCCAATCACAAATTAAGATACAGGTTACATATTAGGATCTCACAAATACTCATACCTGGTGGATTCGTGTTATGTGTTACCCAGTAATCTCAAATGTAGAAAATGCAGTATTGACACATTATGTAGACAATGTTGAGTAAAAAGGCCACATAATAAACATACTTTTTTTTAAAAGAAAAAATTTTGAAACTTCCTTCTGTTTATAAATTCCTTCATTTTGCACTAAAACTAACAAATAACTCACAAAAAGTAAATTATTAAGCACCTGTTTTGACATCTGGCTGCCTTCAGATATCAACTTTCTTGTTTTTTCCATAATTCTTGGCTCAACCACTTAACGTAGCTTTAACTTAAATTTGTGCAAAAATCATCCACATTTAAGGCTCTTTATGAGAGTCAGAAAGGTGAGTGACTCACAGTGGAAAAAGCTTTCTTTGAATGAAAGACCACTGCTGAAGATTTCTGTTAGTATTCATAAAATGCACTGCAGAGACAATCAAGAGCATTCTCAAATGGGGAACATTTGAAAAGGATGCTTTTAACTGATACGTTATCAGAATAGTTTTTAGAACAATTAAATAACTCCATGAATTCTTAAAGACCCTCAACTCACTCAAAGCTGTAGAAAAGTCATGCACTAAAATTCTGTGTAATGCTTTCCAAATTGACAGCAGGATCTGCAGTCTATCATTTGCTTTAGGCCCCATCCCAAGCAAATGGGAACTAGAATGCAGCATCAGCAAGAGAGGGGTGGATGTGGTTCCATGAGTGCGGCTCAGCGGGAAGATAAAAGCAAATGCCCCCCAGCACAGGCCGGTGGGATGGCAGGACACGGTAGATGGTGCTGTTCACTCACATATTTAATACTTTTGTCTTTGAAAGACACAAAAGGACAGGAAAATAACCATTGACGGCAGGGCAGCATTTTTTGTAAAAGAAAAAAAAAAAAAAAAGAAAAAGAAAGAAAGAAGAATAAAGTTTCAGAATTATTTTTTTTTTTACAAGCTTTCTCCTCATCATTCGTGTGAATGGTACTGGTCTTCATCATATCTCTTTCTGAGGCTACATTAGATCAGAAAACTAAACTTTGGCCTAGAGGCCTTAGAGATATGTTCCCTCTTTTTTAACTGTTGTTGTCTAAAATAATCCAATTCTTAGCCTACTCTACTGATAATATGTGTTATTCAGCCATATGTTAACTTAAACCCTAGAAGACCCCTCATTTTATTACTTCAAAGAAATAGTCAGGTTTGAAAATAATTTACACCAGAGATTAAATAAAAAGCAAAACATAGATTGTAGGAAACAAAACATGATCTTTTGTTTCCTGAACCTTTTCCAGTATACTCACTGATAACTACACATAAAGAGAAAGTTCAGTTTTTCCGAATGGCTTATTCCATTTTGTCTTCATTTCATAATAACAGTCTATAACAGTCTAACTTCTATAAACCTTGAGTGCATACCAAGGAGTGGGCAGGGGGGAAATATATAATATTTTCAGGAAATTTTGGTGTAAAAATGGCAACTAACCCACAAAAGATGGTAATTTTCTCCTGGCAAAAGAAAGTTACACAAACACACACACACACACA
>VXBU01011894.1:21296-31378 GCA_013400315.1 Bombycilla garrulus
ACTATTTTACTATCTAAGTTTTTGTGACCTGAAATTCCTCATACAAAGTTGACAACCTGTTCCATGGGTTAGAATCAGAGCTACAGGTATTTTTAGTACCATTCCAGGGTCCCTGACACCTCTGGCAAGGCTGAAAAGCCTCTTGACCAGGTTTTGGGTCGGCCAAAGGCATCATAGGAACCCCCTGGGTTCCAACACTTCCTCCTCTGCAGCCTTACACAGCATCATCAGATGGGGCCTACAGCTGCTAGTAAGATAGAAGCATGTAATCATTTAGACTGGAGAAGACCTCTAAGACCACTGAGGCCAGCACTGCCAAGTCCACCACTAAATCATGTCCTCAAATGCCACACCTATGGATCTTTTAAATACCTCCAGGAATGACATATTTCAGCTCACCACATCTATATTTTTCAGCATCAGCCTTCATCATCACCCTCAGCTCAGGTAATTCACTGCCTTCTCTCACACTAGACAAGAAGCAGACACAGAGGTCAGGATAGACAGTCTTCTCTCACAAGTGCACAGCCACAAGAGCTAAACTGTGGTATTAGAACTGTGCTTAAGGTGATAAAAGGGACAGATGAAATCACTCAACTTGCAAATGCCTCAAAAAATGCTCTACACAGGACAAGTACATACAACAAATCACTTGTAATGAAAGAAATTAAGGAAATCAAGGCAAAAACAAAGGCAAAACCAAATAAAAGCAATATCCAGGCTGCAAGTAGGAATTTTGTTTCTGAATAATGTCAATTCTTGTGCTCTTCTTTGCTCTTCATGCAGGAAGGATGTGGGGCCTATGTAAATTTAAATCATGCTGAATAGAAAACCTTCATGGGAGAAGAAATGCACCTAAGCTTATTTCTTCTTTTGCACTGGCAAGGCTCCTTCTAATTACCATTCTTAGGCAAAAAGTCTTTTGCTTTTAACACATTTCCACAGGGAAAGGCAGTAGATAAGACCATGTCTGTGTATACAGGGATAGAAATTTACCTCTGAAAAAGTATTCAAAAGGAAAATGTTTCTTTTAAAACAAAATATGTCTTTTTATTTTACTTTCAGGAAGCACACTACTGCACAATCACATAAGATTAATCTTGTATCTCTAACCCTTCCTCCTACTGTTTGTGTTAAATAAAAATATATGGTAAGAGGTAGGAAGGGACCATATAAACAAGTGGGGGCAAATTCTGCTTGGGACTACATGAAGGTAGTAAAACACCACTTTTCTTATAAATAAGAGAAAAACAAGACTAACGTGCTTAAATGTCATGGATCTGTTTACTTTCCTCCTGGGCTCCTAGTCCGATCACTTCCTGAGAAAATCAAAGCAACCAAATACATGAGTTGTTCAGGTCATCTTTATGATTACTGTAGGCAAATTTCTATCCAGTAAGTGTTTTTCCATGCTTCCTACCTGCAAATTAAGTTCAGTGTGGCAGCACAGGGTTGTCTGACAGTGATTGGATCAGAATTCTGATGAAGCTTCCGTTCACCTAGGTGAGGTTTTGCCTCAAATAGTACCATAAATGCCATTCCTGTTTTATTTGCTACATGGACATATTAATAAAGCTATCCTTGTTGGCTTCTTATTACTATGTTTTTGTTGGTTTACTGACAATTGTATTACCAGCTGCTATCTCTTTTAAGTTATTATGGTTTCATGCATCTTTTTCGTGCTGCTACTCTAGCTGAACATTGATGGAATTTCCTCTTTAATTCACTAATGCCTTTGCCCATGCATCTCTTGAGAGGGGATGTCACTATACAGTCAGCAATGATATTTTACATGGTACATACCAATACCTTATTTACCAAATGAAATGTTTAATAAAGAAGAGGTCTAGCCAGAAGGCAGCTAACTCACCACAAAGATGACAATCATATGGATAGACAGAAATTTCCAGCATTTCACAATGCTATTCACAGAATTTATTTCTTTCTTTCATGCCAGTAACCATCAGCTTGGTAAAATATTTTTACTTCTCACTCCAAGCAACATTTTACTCTGTCTGCAATCTTCATCTTAATACAGAAATTTGAAAACATGACGTGGACAAACTCATCATATTCAGCTTTGTAAATGAAGGTATCAGTATTAGTATTACAGTACTGAAGAGAATAGATCAATTCACATTTTTTAGTGGACTAATAATACAGCAAGAGTCTAAATATCACTTAGAGAATGGGAAACAGCAATTTACAAAGCTGAATTTATTTAACTTTTTAAAGCATATCCTACAAAGATGCAGTCTTTATTAACAGCAATGGTCTTTCAGAAAACCAGATGAAGTGGGTTTTTTCTTCTTAATAACAAACCCAAGCCTCTCACACAGGACAACTAACTTGGGGTTTTTGTCTCAGACACTTTATGTCTTACATTTCCTTATCAGCCTCAGGTGCTCAAGAATTAAGGCTTGAATTTTTAGACTTCAGTGTTTCTTTCTGTTAAAAGAAAATTTTGCAAAGTCTTATCTTCTAAAGTAAAGTTGCCTTTCATAACCCCGCCACATCAGGCTGTCTTCTCCACTCCAATGGCTTTCTTCCAGATTCATTGGGTGAGGGTTTGTTTCTTAAAAGAGCTTTTCCTGCCTGGAAGTAGAGGCTTCTAAATACAAATATGGACCTCCAAAAGTTCAGCATATGAGAGTTACAGGTTGAGGAAGGGAACTGGATGTTCATGCAGAAGAGCAACTGAAACAGCATTTACTAAGGTGACCACCATGCAAGGGAGCAGAAAAGACATAGTTTTAAAAGCATGTTTTAACAACAGTATTACTGAAGAGTAAAACAGTCACTGGCTTCCACAAATACGGACACCACACCATCCATTTCATTCCTGCGTAGGTGTAATTCTATGCTACATATTCATCTATCGCTCTCACTCTACCTGACCAGTTTTTTGTCCCCTTGTTCCACAAATTTGTCTGTGATTCTACACGAGTTCTGGTCCCATGCAGCCTTCAGAGTAGCACAGAAGGAGGCACAACAATTCAAAATATCGGCCAGTAGCATTCCACGTGCTTAACACAGCACTTGTGTAAGTTCAAGCAAGAACAGGTCCAGCTGAAAACTCACTAGTTACAGAGTGTATCTCAGTATTGCAAATCAAGCACAGAGTGGAATAGATCAAACCCCAGTTCAAGAAGAAAACCAAGAAATCAAAGATTAGAAAAAGGATCAGAATATCAGAAACAAGATATAAAATTTACCTAAAAATGTCCCAACTGATCTTAGAGTGACCAACATGTGACCTGTGTTTCCCTCTGGAATTATTTGTGGAAAGGTGCACTTTTCACAAATCCAGTTCAGAGGAAAAAAAATAGTAGTTTTTTTAATAGGCTTGGTCCAAGCAGGAAAAAAGAAAGAGACAGTCCTAACCAAGAAAGACAATGTTGCTTCTGAATCAGAGCAGCTGCTTCTGTATATACCTCAGAAAACAGAAATTAGGAAAACTAAATCCATAAAGCAAGAACTCACCTCCCCATTATTCTAGGGATCATAACAGACTAATTATGCAGTCCAATTTACAGGCCAGTAAATTCTGACTCAGAACAAACTGATAAAATGACCATTCATTGATTTCCCTGCTCCATACTAAAAAATCTATAAGCTTTTGTGGTCACACTCCAGCCAAGAGGTTAACTTATGAGATTGCAAATAATAACATTCACTACCATCTCAAGTCACTAGCATGACCTTTAGCCACAAGTTCAGCAGCTGGTTTATTGCTCATTTGGTTCACTCCTGGATGATAATAAAATTGAATATTTGTTCAAAATATACTTCCTGACTTCTCTTTACATACTCTGTCTATCATCTCCCTATATCCTCACTTCAACTTTCAATAATTAGGCAGTTTCTTAGCAGTCACCTATCACAAGGCACAAAGGCCTTCCTAGCATAAATGAAATCTCTTGCTCTGAATACACAGATTTCACCACCTCTTTCTTCTTATCCCATAACATGAGACCATTTAGTACAGACATAAGGACTTAAAAGGTGTGTAACACAATTGGCATGGTTAATATATTTTTTAATATCTTTATCTTCAGAATAAATACTCCAGGGACTTAGAAAGCAAGAATAATCTACTATTTATTTTCCTGGAGTAATTCACTTTATTTTAATGAAAAAAAGATCACAATAGTCATGAGAGAAAAAAAAAAAACCTAACCTTTTAGTGACAATTGCTGCAGACTGAAAATAAAATTGTATGAGGTTCAAGGATACCAGTCACGTTTTTTCCCTCTCTGCCTGCCTGTCAGAAATAATTGCAGCGATCCTAGACTCCACAAGATATAGTCTAGCGGATAAGTGATAACAGAGTATCAGTGACAAAGGTCGCTGTTTTATAATTGAGAAAAATAAGGATAAACTTGGTTAAATATGAATATGGGGTTCAAGAAAAGTAGATTAAAGGAAGAGGAACTCAAGAAAGAAAGGGAAAATGTTGTTTTCACTGTATGAAACAGCAAAAGTTAGAGCAAAAAAAAATTTACTCAAGCTTATAAGCTACTGAGTTTCTTCAGAACATGAAGAACAATTCTCTGGGGAGAAGTCCATGTACAGCAGATAGCCACAACCTCAGGAGTATCAACTTCTTCCCACACCTGATCCATCGCATCAGAAGGAGAGAAGATACTGGTGTCTGTTAACTGCTCCTGAGAGGTCTGAAGTGAGCAGCAACAAATAAGTTCTGTATCTGCCCCACATCTCTATTGGTGACATTTCTGTAGGTACTTAAACCTCCCCTGAAAATATTTATGGATACTAGGAATCAGAAAGACATGGAGTGATCAACTGCTATTAAGTTTGCCTAGTGGTTATAAACTACATGGTTTTCATAACCTTGAATCAAAAACAGGACAATCCCAAAGATAAAAATTGCATGAATTCAAGTCTTATCATTTATACAGGCACCATCAGGTCAGCCCTTCTGGCCTCCTAACCATAACCAACCATCTACTATTTTCCAGTTCTAAAACGGTCTCCAAAACAGTTCAAGATCACAGTCGGAATAGGCACTAGAAATCAATAGTAAATTCAGTTTGTGTGGGCCTGATAACAAGGAGAGAAAATCATCTCTTGACCATATGGTGACAACACAACCACTCTTGTACCTTTCTGCTCCCACTAGAAATGCATCTTGTAGGCCTACTCCTCTTTTTTTCATCAATCTAGGGAGTTACTGCTGCAACATTTAAGACAGTAAAGTAAGACCTCTTAATAAGCCTAAGAGTCACACAAACCTGTTTTTCCTCACATGGCCATACATAACACCAATTGTCACTGCAACAAAACTCCTGAGGCGGAATTGGCAGTGTTAGGTTTATGGATGGACTTGATTTAAATGATTCTGTGGTTCTATGTAGCCAGGCCTGAGCTGACCTAAACTAGCTCAGTAACACCAGCTGTGTAGGCAAGAGCATTTAAATCCCCAGCCTAGTACTTGACCTGGTTAGCATTGCACTCATGTGGCAAACCTAGAAGCCTTTCAGTACAGGCATATGCAAGTAGCCATATAATTGCAAGCTGGAAAGCATAAATATACCACTTACTACTGTGGTACAGGATGGAAAACAGTAGTTTAGAAGCAGGCACAATACCCTGTACAAAACTCCAAAACTTGACTGTTTTGTAGAGCAACAAAGATGCATAAAATTGAAGGAAGGAATCATGTGATTTTTCTTCCTTGCCAAGAATGTTCCTGCAATTTAGGGAAAAATTCAATTGCCTTCTCACTTTACTTGCTCTTTAACATAGAGAAAAACACAGTTGTCATTCTGACTCTTAATGAAGAGGTTTAATTATATTTTACTGTACAAATAGATTGCTTTCAATCATAAATACATCATATTAATGATTTACAAGCTCACTATGTCACTTAAGTTTTCTATACAGTTTTAGGAATGTTTCTTTCTTTGAAAAGAATAAAGACTTCTTATCCTAAGTGAACAGATATGAACAACACAACAGAGCCAAGGCAAAGTCTTCTTCTGATTGGAGAAGGAAAAAGCTTTTGTATTTGTTGAAGGTTATATCACTTGTTTTATCGAAGAGTAATAAACTACAGAGACTTTGCCTTGTTAGGCAGCCTTGTGTTTGTAGCCTATGATCACACAGAATTAACTGCAGAGTAACAAAATGCCTAGGTAGCAGGAAACCAAGCACGTATAGCATAGTGACTCAAGGAGGCCTTAAATCAGGATCCAAGTAGCTTAAATACAGCTCCTTAAGTACAGGTTTCATGGGGAATACTTAAAGAGGATAAAAAGCATACATTTTATGCCTTTTCTGTCTTTTTTTCTTAAAAGTCTTCTCAATATTTATTTGGAATTTTTGCTTTCAAGGACGTAGATGTTTCATCTTGACCTTTCTTAGCTATCATGCTAATTCTGTATTTCAATAGTTACCATTTCACACGTTTACAGATTTCATTACAACTTGCATAATACTGATCAAAAATTATATTCAAAAAAAGTCTAGGTATTTAGTTATGCAAAAAAAGACAGAAACAAAATAAATTAGAAAAGAGAAAAAAGCATCAGTTTTCTTAGATGTCTTTGCATTTACAAATAAAACCTGTGAACAGTCCAAACGGATTTGTACTGTTTCACAAGCTGTTCAAGCTGAGGACAGAAAGAGTGTATTCCATTAAGCATCTTTGGTCAGTCTCATAGACATATCTTCATTGTTGTGCAAGTCCGAGATGAAGTTTAACAGAATTTTTAAATGCCTTGGGTGTTAAATCAGTACTAAAGGAAGATTTTTAATATAAAGAAAAATTTATTATCATTTCATTCTCTAATATAGTCATTACAGTAGTCCTCAAGAAACAGAAAACCACATAAGTTTGTAGTTAATGTTTGCCAATTCCTTTGGAAAAACTGGTTAGACAAACTGGTTTTGTCCAGCTGGGTTCTTGTGCAGTGAAAATTAAGACTAAATGTATTTAAATTGAACTGCAATGATTTGACTTTTACAGTAGCTATACGTACACATGTGAACCAATTTGTCACCAGAGAAGCATAGTATAATAATTTTGGCATGTTCACAACAGGCGGATGTAGTCACTTCTAAAACACACACAAATAGGTTATTCAGTCTGGGATACTTAGAAACAGGTAGATAATTCATAAAGTAGAATTTATGGCAGACCATGCTTCAGTTTTTGGTACAAACCTGAAAACAAAACATAATTTAAAACAGATTTCTTGTTTTACACTCCTCAATTCATCCCAACAAATTATTTTTATATATAATGAAGTTTCAAATACACAGTTCACCTAGATTTGATGATTTTTCTGTTCAAGTAAACTTCTGAAGTGCTGCAGATAAAAAAGAAAACTCCCTTATGATGTCACAACACTACGTTACTCATTAACTGACTTTTAAACCTAGCTTGGGCTGGAGTCACACCAAGACAGCACTTCCTACAGGAGTGGAAGGCTGTGTGTTTCAAGAATCGCTCCAGAACTGAACTTACTGAAGTCTGCAATTTGCTCCATTAAAATGTGGAAAAAAAGAAGCTCCTTGGAGGACTCAGTTTTTCATTCTGAAAGTCACAACAGCTTCCAAAAATCGAGTAATGACACCTCAGCCAGTCGTACGGAGAGTGTTGGATCAGTATTTATAAGGTAAATCCAATATGTTTCAGTGTTTTACATGTGCTCAGTGATGGGGGAACAGGGCAGCAACAGAAGAGGGCACTGGGACAAGCGCACTAACAAAAACACCCAGATAAGGAAGCTTAATATGAGAGGGGAAATGCACACAGAGAGGGTAATTGCATGTATGTTACTGATTGCACTGGGAAGGTGAGCAGTACTGTAAAGGAGAAACTTGTGATGGAGGTCAGAAGGATATTGTTTTTCTCCTTCCTTATCTATTGACATTGAAATAGGGCTTTGAATCTGTATAACACTACATACTAATAAAACTCAAGTTTTAAAGGGACCTCTATAGGATCACCTAAATACATATAATAGTTGACCTCTGTACAAAACAAATGTAAACTTTGTTAGATCAGGGAATTTAACAAAATATTTTCATGTGTGTTTTGGCCTAAAGGGACTTCATAATGCTTATTAAACTAATTTTCAGATAAGTGCCACCTTATTCACAAGAAAACTTGCTAAATTAATACTAGTAAAAGGTTTCCTGATAAAATACAAAAAAAAAGTAATAATTAGGGGAAATCTGTTATCTGCCTTTGGAAGGGTGGACTTGTTGAATTGCAAATTCTCTCTATGGTGGAATTCATTGCAATGCAGAGTTCTGGATAAATCATGCACATTTTAGACAGCCCAGAAAAATGAAGGAAGGCAATATCAGAGGGCTACTGGCACTTAGTGCTTATCCCTCCTCATCTACTGCAGGAGTAAGACAAGTAAACACCCATAGTACTTATGTCAACCCATCATGAATAGAAAAGCTTAAAAAGCTATTCAAAGTATCATTAGACATTTATTGGTTCTTAGTCCACTTGAAAGTTCTTTGCCAAGGGCTGGTCCTTAATTGTTGCATGTTGCCAAACAACCCTGAAGAGTGATTTGGAACCTCTACATAGTCTTTCTGTGGCTGAATTACATTTCTGTGTGGCTGTGCACAAATTCTTTACATGGGGTGACAGATATTATCACTAATTGGGTCACTACTATAAAATGAATCTGTTGGCCTAATATTTTCTCTTTTGAAATATCATTAGGGCTTCTTAATATTATATCTGCATATCATCCTTTCTTCCAACTTGAATGTCAGAGAGATAATGTCCAACCGTTTGAACAGAAAATAAAGAAGCAGAAATTTTAAGTTTTAATTAGAGATTTCAAAGATTCTTATCTAGAACTAAGCACTTAGAGCTTGTTAAAAAAAAAAATTCACATGACTTTTTGCATGCTTCTTGATCTCATTTTCCAATTAGGCATGGGATATAAGTACAGACAGAGGTATTCAATGGTAGCAACAGAAGTTCGTGATTTTTAACCACTTCCTAATCTGGACAATATAAATTTTGTCATCCTTTCTGTGTCCTGTCCAGAACATTGGGCAGACAGATATACCTACTTTTTTATTTACCACTAAATAACCAGCACACAAAAAGCTGCCATATATGCTCTGGGTGCAATGTGACCAGGCCTTACAAAGAACAGAGTCCTTTACCCCAGATTTCTCAATAATCAACCTGCCTGCCAAGTATCAAGTGGTAGGGACAGGCCTCCTAGAAAACCAGTTTACTCAGTTGCTGGTTCAGTAAGGATAACATGATCATAAAACCCTGCTGTGAAACCATACCTCTATCAATAGATGGAGTAGCAGGCTGCAAATACTAGGCAATCTAATAAGAAGGATATATGATAGCACACAATGAGCTAGATGGACTGAGCTCTCACCAAACTTGCTTTTCATGTGTTTATCACACTCATTATACATTTATTGAAAATGAGCCACCTGAAAAATCACAGAAAAGTAAATGCAGGCTCTGCATTTTTAGGTACTATTTTCACACAGTCCTATTTATTTGGAGCATATTTTCCATATATGAAGATGCACCCACAGAGAAAATTTACTGTATTAATGATCGTTCTTGTTCATTCTAATTATTCATGCCTGAGGACAAAAACTGACTATACACCTCAGTTTTTATATACACCTGTTTTCACCTCACTGTAATTGGCACCATGTGGATGAGCATGAATTTGGCAGAAACTAGGGAGCTATTAACATTTCATAAAGGGGAGCTCACAGTTTATCTAGAGCAAAACTGACTTCAGAAGTAAATTAAGACTCTGGAGCTAAAGTGTTAGCCGTGCATTAACAATAAGAAATCTGTATTGATAAAAGTATTTGCCACATGTCTTTGCAGCATTTTATCAGCATGAATGTATAGAGTTGTTCTGACATCAGGAAAAAACACATTTGCCAGTAGGCCAGAACAAAATATGGCCTAAAAATTATAGGGATGGGATCTCAAGCTCCTATTTGGAGCCCATCCCTATAACATGAAACTGTATCCAGTTCTCCTAAAAGTTAGAAGCATCACAAGTTTTTTGGTTTTGAACAATCCTGAGAACGAC
>VXBU01011894.1:50792-94787 GCA_013400315.1 Bombycilla garrulus
TCATTTTCTGGGACTTCTGCCAGTTTCTCAGCTCTTCTGATAAGATGTCTTTGAGCCGCAGCTTCAGAAATGGGAGATTCTCCACGCCGGGAAGGGGGGGGAAATTCTTCTGCCAGCCTGGGGCCAGCCTGTCCCTCCATTTCCCCCATTCCCTGCTGGGACAGTTCCCTCTGGTGGAGGGGGTCCCCTGGCCCAGCACGACCCGATCTCCCCCCCACCAGACACTGGGGGGAAAACTCAGGAGGGGTCCGGCCCGGCCTTTCCCCTTCCAAAGGCCTCCGTGAGGGCCCAGCCCGCGTCTGTACCTGTTCAAGACCAGAAACAAGAGAGCGATTCCCGGGCAGTCCTGTGCAAATGTATATCCTACTGAGACGAATTTCACTTTTGATTGGCTCATTTCCCTGTCTGTCTTTAAATTTGGTCCACAATTGGTGTTGCACTGGGCTCATGGGAAATGTACAGGTAAACCTCACTTCCAAGGATGGCTATTTTCCTGCCCAACAAAATGTCAATCAATGTCAAACCAGCCCATCGACTGAAAAGAAAAGCTGATGATGTGTGGTCAAGGCAGAGCTGATCCAAGAGTGAAGTTATGGGAAATAATAGGATTTTTTTCCTTATTGACTTTGTGTATAATTGAAAGGATTACAGCACTAATAAAATGTGACTTAGGGAGTAGGAATTAAGTGTCCCTGTGGTGGGGAGTGCTAAGGGTGCTGAGGAAGGCTTGGATACGGAAATTGCTGTTCTATGTAAATGTAAGGTGCTTTGAGAATCCTGCCATTTGTCCTGTGACATAAACTCTAGTTTAGCTGTGAGGTAGGATAACACCTCATTAGACTCAGTTAAGGTGTTGTGAAGTGTATCTTCTGATCTTACTCTTCGGAGTGTAGTAAAAGCGGAAGATCTTTTTGTGCCCTTCCTAAAAGAAGATTAAATTAGTTTGAGAACCTCTGTTAGCAAAACTTTTGTCTTAGTAAAAAAAAAATCCTTTTCAAAGTAAAGACAGTATCACATCATGACTGTGTTATTGATGTAAAATTGCTGAAATTAAACATTATAATTGAAAGCTTCTGTAAATGGGGTCATTCAGGCTGGTCATTAAATTAGTCAGCAACATGGTTGTCTTTCGTCTTTAATCTTAAGAGCATGCTACAATTTTTCTGAGGCTTCAGGTTTCTGCAGGCAAGTGTGTATATGTATCTATCATTTTAATGTATCATCATTCTTCACACCCTATTATTAATAAGAGCTCTTTTTCTCTAAGTTTTCTGAATTGTCATTTTGTTGGGAATTATGGGAAGGGAAGCCAGGGGTAGGCTCTAATGGCACACTGCTTAGCCTTCAGACTCCAGGTCCATAGCACACATTTCTGAAGCAGTGGCATGTGCTGTGAAAATGGCACAATGCACTGTGGTGGCTCTGCTGCTTTTGCAAAATAAAACTGATGCTTTTGTACTTAGAGAGAAACCTTTATTGTGAAAATTCTGTACGTGAATTCTCACAGAAGAGGGTAGTGAGAGGCAAAATAGGACCCATCTTCCTCTGACAATACTGAGCTACAAATAATCTGCTAAGCAGCAAGTGCTGTCATGCAAGATGGTTTTCTCTTGTCTTGCCAATCAAATTAATTTCCATTAGTCATCTGAGTCTGAGTACTGAATGTGGAATGCATTTTTCCTAAGTGAGACATTCTCTTCAGAATGGAAGGTAGAACTACAAATTTTAAGAGTGCTGAAATATCCATGGCAGTATTTCAATTTTCTGCTCTTCATTGCTGAAATTCCAGTGCTGAAGTTCAGATGTATGGTACTGTCAAGTCAGTAGCCAAAGCTTCTTTCAGGATCTCAACATAAATATATATTACAAGTTTGTTCTTTAATATGTGCTGTATTGTCAACATGTTGCAGTGTCATTCAACATTGCTTTGAATCCTGTAATACCCACTTCTTTGGTTTATTTATTTGTTTATTTTTTTCCCCCTGCAGTTCAGATGGAGAAAATGGAGCTGATGAAAAAAGAAAGGCTGGAAAATCACCCACTGTGTCGCTGCAGACCTCTACCAGTGAAATGGAGTATTTTGATGACCGGAAAAAAGTTGATCTTGCTAGGTAATGTCAGAAATACTGTCAGTTTTCTTCTAGTAAGATAATTAAAATGTCTGTAACCCACTTCAAAAGCCACACTAGCAGCAATATTTATCAGATATCCTAGTGAAGGGTTAGCTTGCACACTATGCAAGTGAGTTGGAATCCAGGCACCTTCCTTGATTGCTCTGTTACACACTGCAAGCAGTCAGAATAGAATTTAGGCTCTTAGCTGGCTTAGTTCCTGTGTTATAGGAAAATATATATTGCACTGTTTGGTGCCACTGTTAGTTACATTCCTTTCATAATCAATTTGACAGGCAGTGAAATTGAGCTGCATTTTTAGTCCTGGCCTGTTTCCAGAACACTTTCATGCTGGAATATTGATTGTTCATGGTAAAACTATGACATAAGTTTTAATTTTGGACTCTGTGCCATTAGAATTTTGTAATGTCCCCACAAAGACACTCATTCTTCTTTTGTTGGAGAACTAGAATGCATTCTAAGTGCTTCTAAAAGGAGCTGAAATCCTACATGGATGGCTTGAACCTTTGCATCCCTTTCACTGTGTCAACTCTACAGTCAGTGCAAAAGTCAGTAGTCAGCCTGACACTGTCGCTTTGGTCACAAGGCACAAATTTAAAAAAACATCACTTAAGTTCATGAAACATCTTCGAGGTATTTGAAGGAATACGTTACCACTTTTTTTTCCAAATGTTGCAGTCTTACCTCTCATATGCTGTAACTGACTACTTTCAGCGAAGGCTAAATATAAGATTTTTTGTCAGGCTTACTATTTGTTTCAGTTTGACCATTACTTTACATAAGCACACAAGTACATGTACTGACATATTTTGGAGTTTTCTTCTATGAGGGACCTCCTGAGATATGCTGCCAGTTTCTCTGCTGTCTAAGTCAGTGTCTGTCAGATTGCTATACAATCTCTTTCCAGCTGTGTCTCCATAACACTCAGGGTTTTTCTTCCTCTCACTGTTATGGTGCAATAATGGAAACTTCTGTAGCACCTTTATTTTCCTACTGACTTTAGCACAACATATTTTTCAGGTCATTCAGTATGAGTCCTGTGATACTTTTTGTCTTCTGCTGTTCAGTTTGCATTCAGAGGGCCTCTGAAAAAGAGCCAGCTGATTTTTATAGTATGTTTATATGCATTTATTCTCAGAGCTCTGAGAGAGAGTGTTTTCCTCTTCCTGATTTATGAAGCAGTTATCCCACTTCTCTGGTTGTTTTTCTGAACAATCCATGCCATTAATTCCTCCTGTATATAAAACAAGCAAAACTGATTTTCCCAGCCATCCACAGAGAATTTGATCTGTACTGGTGTTTTTTTGTTGTTGTTGTTGTTTGAGTTGTTTGAGGTTTTGTTTGGTTTTCCAGTGTAAATGGCTGGAGCTGTACAGCTACTTATACAAGTGGCACTCAGAATTCTATTTCAATTTCCATTTCAATTCCTGTTGGGTTGCTGATTGTTTTAATGATTTCATTACACTATATGACACAGTTCATAGCCATCCTCTGACTTGTGCACCTATTCTTCTTTGTTGCACTTTTGAAATGAGCTCACAGCTTATGTTACAAGTTCATAGCTTTCTGTACACTGCTTTCCACCTCTAAGTTTTATATAATTTTCTATTGCATTAGTAAGGAATGTGTTTGCTTAGTATAAGTATTTCACATGTTGCCCAGAAATGAAGGTGAAGCAAAGCAATGTGATAATTCATTAAGCTGTAAAATTGTTTTGAACTTTTTTTATTTTCTTACCAACTACTCAGTTATTTAGAACACTCCTTCTAAATTAAAAGGAGACTTTCTTCAGAATGTCATAGTCAGCAGACTGACACAGTTTAAGAAAAGATGTACTCTTCTTTATCTCTGCATAATTCTTGATTAATTAGAAAAGTTATCTAAAGGATTAATATCTTCCGTGGAAAAGCACATCCTGTTGGTAACCTACCAAGACTGATGAACTGGGGCTGGGCTTACATCAAATTCTTTAAATCTTCAGGACCAAGAGCAGCACAGATAGTCCAGTCCTGACAATCAAGAGTGACTCCAAGATTGAAAGGAAAAAACGTGCCTCAAATCAGGTAAGGCAGAGGCTCTGCTAGTTTGCTTACATAGAGTAAAAGTAAACACATAAGTACAATGACAGGGCTTTGGTTTCGCCATACTATAGTTCGTGGTTGTATAAGGACACAGGCTCCTTTTTCATCAGTGTATTAGAGTCTGGGTAAAGCACAATATAGAGTTAATAGCGACATAGAAAAAAACTGAGGATGTCTTGTAAAACAAGTGGGCAGAATGGGAAGGTGTGTGGAGGATAGGAAGTGGAGCAGGTCACTTGGCTGTCAGACTGTCTAATAAAGTGTGTGTGTTTTTGTTGTGGGGCTTTTTGTTTTTTAGCTGAAGGCAAATGCACACTTTCATAAGCTGTTTCTAGATGTTCCCATTGATGAGCCACTGAAACAAAGTAAGTACTAATCCCTGTGTTGTTATTGGCTGTGGATCATAGATAATGTTGTTACCCTACAAATGTGGTGATGTACAAGAGGTGCTACCTAAATTTTAAAAACTTTTAACTCCTGTTGTTTAGAGCTGCAGGGCCTTGATCCACGTGCAATGGGCATTTTGTTGTAATCTTTGAAAACTTGAATCTCTGCATGTTTGGTATATTTGGAAATTATAGCCCACTTTGCCATTCCCGCAGAGTAGCCTAATGCAGTATTTTTTGGTACTAAATCTTCCTTAATAAAGGCAACGCTTGAGACAGCATTGGTCAAGTGATTAGCTTGACATTTTGCTGTTGATGATGTTTTAATATTTACAAACACTAGTAAGAAAAGGAATGTTTAAATATTTTACCATTATCTATATTACTTATAAGAAGGGAATTCTACACAGACATGTAGCAANNNAAAGGAATACAGGGAAGGGGGTTCATGAGTGAGAAATGGTTTGGTCAATATCTGTGAAGTAAAAGCTGTATTACTTTACATGTGTTGTATCTCTGTTGGACATCTAGTTTAGACAATGGCCACAGAGCTGGAATTTTAAAGATAAAGCCTTTCATTAAACTCTCCACATTTAAATAATACAGTTACCTAGAACTTAATATAGAGTTTATAGGAGGCTAGGTTGTATTCTCTCAGAAAATACTTTTGACCTTTGGACGCCAGTTGCATGTTACTATTAATTTTATTCATTTCATTTGTTGTCCTTCAAATATTTTGAGTCTAAATTAAGGCCTGTGACATCTTCTGAGTTTCTCAGTATTAGTTGAACTTACTCAGAATTTCAAGGTTTAACAATTTTAATCAAAAGGTATAAACCTAAACATATCATAGCTTTGTGAAAAGAGCAAAACAGAAGCCAAATTGGCTTNTTTATTGAATACAATCACTATTTATAAGTGATATTTGAAATACAGTCTAGAACTGAGCCACTATTATTATTAGAGATTGAACCTCTTGTTTAAGGACTTCATGTCTGAGAGAAACAGATGAAAGGAAAGGATCTGACAAGCAGCAATGAGGGCATTGTCAAAGCCATGTAACACAAATTGCAAAAATGTTTTTCTTGGGGTAAGTACTTGAGGAGGAGGAGCAGGAGGAGTGAAGGCTGAAAGGTATTATACAGGCTCCAAGACTGTAGTTGGGGCACTGGAGAGAAGGACCAAGACAGTTGAAGAGGAAGAACTAAAACTGGCTTTGACTTGAGTAGAAAAGCTCTCTGAAGGATTCTTCTATCAGTCCCCTTTTGCATAAACAGAGAACAGGATAAGAAAAACAAGTTGGCAAAGTTTTAACTTATGAGCCCGGTATCAGAATGAGCCCAGCAGATCAGTAATGAGAACTGTTCAGAAGATCATAAATTAGTCTTTCTTGGTGATCCACCTAGAGTTTGGTAGCCCTGTAGTGAACTGTACGCATACAGAAAAAAACAGACTTGGATCTGTTGATGTGGAGCTTTTGGAATGTGCTTTGTTTATATAACTTGCTTTGGTTTTGATCTCTTCTGGGGAAACAGATCAATTTGCTTCAGGGTTTCTTTGGCTTCTTCCTTTCAGGTGCATCCTTGAACAAAGTTCCTGGTTAGATCCAGTGAATTGAATGGTGAAATTAGTTTAGGGGTTGGGATTATCTCATTTCCTTGCAGTCAACTATTTGCATGGAATACCACCTGTTGTTAAAGGGCTTTTTATAAAGTGTAATAGGTTTAAAGAATGCTTAAAATTACTGACAGCACATTGCCCACAGCGACCTTATGTATTTCACCACTTGGCCAGGACAACTGTTGATTTCTAGTTAATGGATTCTATTAGTCATAGACAGTACATTAATGTGGATGGTGTTGGTGAAACCCGTGTGACACAAAGGAATGCGGTTGAATGCTGGTTGAATACTGTAATTCAATATTAGTAACAGGTATCTTGTCAATTTATTAAAATTTAAGCTGCTGTACTACCAATCTTCTGTTCACCATGACCAAATGTAACTACTTCAAAATGTGGAACAACTCTCTAATGTTAACTAAGCTAAATGTATACAAGAATACGGTAGAACTTTACTGAGTAGAAAAACCTGGGAAAAAAGATGCAGAGTGATCATGGCATAGTACTAGGAAATTATCTTTGTCAACAGGGTTCTAAATTCAGGAATATATATATACTTCCATAAATGCTGAAAAGTGAAAACGTTTTATAAGATAGGGTAGAATAAACACTGTAAATGTAATTGTAGCCATGTTGCAAATTACTCAGTTTTGGGTCTTATTTTCAAAAAACATTGTGAGGAAAATTAAGAGTGAACAGGATAGTCCTTATCATTTATTTGCAGCTATGCTTAGCTTTTAGGAATACCACCAAGAAAAAAGCTGGAAAATCAGGAATATGGTGAAAAATGATGTTGTGGGAGGGAAAGGAGGAAATCAAGCTGGACAGGAGGAGGAACATTCTTAGCAGTCAGATATACTCACAGAGTTTCCAAATTGCAAAGCTTCTATTGCTTAAACTTGTAAAACAATTCAAGCTTAGGGATAAAGTGCTGTATTGTGAAAAACAGCAAATCTACATATTCCAGTTAATTTTTGACAAGAATTCTACCTGCTGTTTCTTTTTTTTTTTTTTTACTGAAAGCTTTCATGCAAGGAACAGCTATGAAATTCAGGAGTTTTGAGTATGCAGTAAAGACACTGTGCATATTCAAAAGTAAAAGATTTGCCTCTGCGGGATTGAATAGTCATTGAAAGACTTTCTTTCCAGGTAGCTCTAATTTGGCTATATATATTTGCCTTGAGTCTTCCTTGGATTTAGACATTGTTTTACCATTTTAAATTACTTTCTATGTTGCCTGCAGATAAATCTTTTATTCTGAAATAATTATTGTTCCAGATACAAGTAATTGTGATCAAAAGATTCTTCCCTTTCAATCTAATGCTGTGAGAATGGTGCAGTAAGCAAGTGCTGAATGGCCATGTTAGTTTTGATTGCAGTAATGTTATCCATCAAAACTACACACAGTAGAATGCTGTTAACATCTCTAATTTAAAGTTCTTCAAGGTGAATTGTGAACTGAACCAACTAGAAAAATTGTTAGCTGCTTTATTGTAGCTTGCAGCCGCATTTCTGCTCAAACAGTATTTGGCAGTCTTGCAACCAAACTGTTATAGACAAAGACTTTTTTTTACCTGTACAATCTTTTATTTCATGATTTAGTGTTACTGCTCTGAAGAAAAATTAACAATAAACTGCACAGAGTAACTTCATTCTCATCCAATGGCATGTTTTAATTGAGTGCTGTGATTGCTAACTGAACAATTTATGGATAGTTTTAACCTTGCTTCCAAATTTAGGTACTTCTGAGAGCCTGTACCAAAGGTATTTTAAACAGGATCTGTTTCTTAATCATGGATGTTATTATCCATGATTATTTTATTATATGCATATCCAGGGTTGTTATATTTGCCTAACTCACTAAACCTCTAGGCTTTTCAACTCACTGTCTCCAACCAGGTTTTTTTACCTTTGTAAATCTACTGGAAGAGCTTATACAAAATATCTGAAGCTAAATACTCTACAACTTAGCAGATGTTAAGCTAATGGCACTAGATGTAAACACAAAGCAGGAAGGAAAAATGAGAACTTTTCAATGTAAATGTAGACTGCCTCCTTGGCACACTCAGGAATCAGTTGAAGTCAGCAGATGTTTCAGTATTGGGTCTTTCAACCTCACTGAAGGACGAGCTGTTTACTCACCTGCTTGTTGCAGATCTGTAACTGCTGAGAAGACTTATTCAACAAGCTTGTCTTGTCTAATATGTTCTGAAATCTTTGGTTTCTAAACAAAGAATGGTAGCTTTAAGATTGGTTCATTTTGCTGATCTGCATTGCACTAAGCCTGTAGTCTTCTGAGAGCCAGAAGGGATCAGGAAAGGAAGACACAAACAAAAGCCTGGATTAGCATTTTATAAAAGCAGAAGTAAAAGTAGTTAGGTATGGTTTCAGATTATTGCTATTTCATATTTCACATGAAATAATAGTAATCAGAAATGCAGTGGAGATTTCTTTTAATGGTGAGTATTGAAGGTCTGGCTTATGCCAGTAGCTGGGCTGCCCCTTTGGAGAGAGCGTTATGTGGATTTGTATGCAAGCACTGGGATTCGAATCCTACATTGATCTTGTTTCAGATTAGTATACCTGTGCTGTCAGTGACACTTCTGAAGAAAACCAAAACTGCCCTTCTTGTGCCAAATGCTCTGATTATAGCAACAGTGACAGATAGGGTAAGTACTGGTAGAGGACAATGGTATTTCAGTGAGAAAATAAAAAAACAGAATCTCCGTTTGCCACCTGTTCTCTGTAATGTTTCATTTCCTGTTTTCCAAGGATTCATAGCACCAGAGGAACGAAAAAATCTGAGTCAGGAGGTGCATGCACAGAGTTGACAGCTCTGTTAGTGTTCTTCCATTTACTTACATCTCTTACCTAACCAGCCATACCTTAGACACACAAAAAACTGTTGCTTACAGTGATATTCAGGAATTTTAATTGCATCAATCAGTAGGAAATGTGATTATCCTGTGAGCAGCTTCAGAAACACATTTTCATTGCACAAATATTTTGTGGGTGCAAGAGATAATACATAAAAGCAAGTTTTGGGGTTTGTTTCTATGGAGTTTTTTTAAGGAGTAGGTAAAATATTGCATGAAAAGTCTTTTTAAGAGAAAGCAGGTCTGGATTATGCTCCTGTTCCTGCAGCAGAGCATGGTAACTTTTGTGTGCCTCTTCTGTGTTCATATGATAAACCTGAAGTCTTTGGCTTAGAAGGACTGCAGGTTTTTCCTGCCATACTAAAGTTCTTGAAAATCATTACTTGATCAGCGAAATCACCTGTCAAGTTTAATTTAGATAAAAGGAAGAATGTATGTCTTTTGCAAACAGTCATGGAACTTTTGTTTTGCAGTATATGTTTGTCTCACTACTCTCCAGAGATACCACCTACAAGCTATTAAAATCTATCTGTAGACATCTTGATGTAAGTACTAGTGGCAGTGAAGATGGTATGTAGCTTTGTGTTCATTATAACTGCTATCCTGCTGTGAAATACTAGGTATTTTCTGCTTGTGTTCCTTGTTAACAGTGCTGCTTTTTTTCAGGATACAAGCATGGGCAACAGTCCAAATCCCTCTTCTGCAGAAAACAGCTTCAGGGCTGATCGCCCTAGATCTCTGCCCCTGGTAAATGACTTAGAGGTTTGTTCTTTTGTTGCATGGCATCTTTCATTGCAAGTACTATTTATAATAGCTGAAGAAAGGAAACTGAAGAAAATCATGACATCCGTTTAAAATTTCCATGAGTCTTTAAGGCTAGAATACAGTTGGAATAATTAGCATAATTATCTGGTAACATGCAGTTTATATACACCCATACACTTTGGATTTATTCAAGGTCTGTATGTTGTTCATATCTCTGTCTAGCAGTCAGATTTCACTCTAGAGCATAAAGTCTGCCATGAACAGTTTTTGAAGTGTTTCTAGTAGCAAATCATCCTCTGTAAAACAGTTCATTCATCCGAAAGAGCTTTGAAGACACATGCGATGACCGGAGTCTAAGTCTATGGAGTTGTCCTAGACTTCACAACTTGTCTAACTTAACAGTCTTTCTGATAGACAAGGCAGGAGATGAAGTTTGAATTCTGGTGATCTTATGGAGATTCTAGAGGAAATTAGATTGTTTAGATTTAGAACAGGGTGGAGCCTTTTTGTCGTTTGTTCTCCCCATCAGGATTTCAATGAAGATTTTTCTGATCTGGATGGAATACTGCAGCAGCGAAGACAAGAGATGGAAGAGTCCAGCAGCACAGGCTCGCAGACACCAGAGCTGGAATGCTTCCAAGGTGAGTGGGATCATGGAGCCCCAAGAGAAGGAGAATGGACTAGCTCTCAGTTTTGCTTCTATATCCCCTTCTGATGTGGAATCTAGATTCACCACAGTCCTGGAGAATTAGGTGGATTTTGAGGTCTTCCTCAGCCTCATGACCTACATTTCTGTAACTATAGCCCTCTGCAATCCAGACTCAGGCAATTACTTGGTCATTGGCAGATCTGACTTGTCGCTACTGGTTCCAGTTGCTTAGCCATGTGAGCAGAGCTAGAATGTAGGAGCTGTTCATGCTTTAAACACAAAAGAAAAAAAGGAACAATCAAAACCCATTTGAAAGTAGTTCAAGTCACAGTGTTACTTCTGATCTATACAAATAACATTTTGTACTGTGGTGGCTTTTGGTCATCAAGGTTAGTTTTGATATGTGTTTTGATATGTGTGAGGTTTTTTAAACACTTGTTTTATTCTTTGAAGCTTTTAAGATACTTGAAGATACTCTCCACATTACCACACTCTTTGTAATCTATTGTCTCAAGTTCTTCACCTAACTAGCAGCCGTTCTGATTGAAACTCACTTCATAACTCATACTTCATGAGTACAGTTGATACTTGCTTTGTGTAGCTCGTTGAATGTTATTATGAAAACCTAGAATATTCTTTTGTACAATTAATATATATTAAGATATTAATGTCTTGTTATGCTGTTAGTACTCTGGGTTCCATCTTGACTATAATTTGTATAAAGATGCTGTCATTTTTTTATAGCCGTTTTCTGTCATGTTATTTTTTGTTTAACTCTCCTTTTTTGCTCTGTGTCTTTATTTAGCAGAATGATATGGAGGTATTTCCTTTCATTGGTATTTAATATTTACTGTACATCTGTCTTTAATTGTACTGTCATCACATCACAGAAGTGCTTCTGAATAATGTTTTAACTTGCTGTCTTACTTCCTGATGGCTAGTAACTACTTCAAACCATTCTATTTTCTTTTACCACAAATGAGTACCAATATCCAGGCAAAGAACCATCCTAGGAAAAGGAATTGAAAGCAAGGGTGAAAGATAGCATGTCTGTCACTTATGGTTGTTTCTTGTGCATCATTAGAGCAAGTCCAGGGTAAGCAAGTAGATCATAAAACTGAGTGTGATTAGGTTTTTCTGTCCCATTTCTTTCAAGATACCATTGGCATTTTTAAAGACAGTCAGGTAAGGGAGTTGTGCTGTCCTTTTTAAAGCAACAATGCACTATCTTCATTTGATGTTGCTATTAAAGTAATTTGCATTACTCTAGCAAATTCAGGCTTTTTGAGGGATTACTTTTGTGACTGTAATCTTCTGCCGGGAAATTCAGTAGCTTTCAGCATTTTCATGGATCGCCATCTTTTAAAAGATCTGGAATATAAGTGCAGCATACATCATCTTCCTTCAATCCAGGTTCTTCTTTTTTATCTTGTGTTGATATGGTATGAAACTGGTATGTAAACTGTTTCAAGGACACTAAACCAATTGCTGCTTATTACCAAAAAGTACAGAAATGCACCTTTTAAAATTCTCCTGTTCCTCTATTTCTTGACCACCATAAGCTGTCAACAATTTCCTTTGACTTCATATTTCACCTCTAATAAAAATCTTTTTTTTTTGACAGATTATCATGTTGTTGAAACAGAGACTCACTTGAAAGTTTCCAAGCCTGAGGCCAAGTCTGTTCGTTCGGATGCACATAGTAAACGTGGACCTGATGGAAAAGCCCGAAACAGTCCTCGAAATGGTAAGAAATCAAGGACAGATCTTCAGCTGGAATAACTTCAGATAAGTTTGCGTAATTATGTCAGTTCACCTAATATGAAAGACCTCTTTCTGGTTTCTCCCTCTGTTTGCATTATCTGTTGCATTCTTCTAAATACTGTTTATTCTGTGGTCTGCTCTGCTCAAAGTGAGACTTGGTTCTTTCCCATGCAGGCCATTCTGAAGTCTTCAGGTTCCTCCACAAAGTGAAGTTCCAGAAGCTCTTATCTCTGAACCATGTACTTGTATTTTATGCAATTCTGTAAGTTAGAAATAACAAGATTTTAAAAAAATAGGGTTTTCTTATGTTTACATGATTGATGTCATCTAAGCTTTACTTAAAAAAAGGAAATTACTGGGAATTTTTTCAGGAATGTGTATATACATACATATGTATTTATATACGTATTTCTATATATGCCTGCTGGGACAGGCTTATACTTAACTGGCCATTTACTTTTAAAAACAAAGGGTCTTTTGATTCAGAAAATGTTAGAAATGTTCAAGTACTTGCAGAGGTTCCTTTTGCAAATACTCAGGTCTGAGATTTTCATAACTCTCTGAGTGCCATTCATGGTATCCCTGAAATGTTTCTAAGGACAATACCTTTGGTATTGAATATGTACAAGTAACAATTTAAATGGCTTGTAACAATAAATTTGTCAGGTACTTTTAAAGTTTCCTTAACTGATATACTTTATTCTTCTGTCTTACAGTGTTTGTGTCTTAATTCTTTCTACCTTCTACATGAGATATAAAATCAGTGTCCTGGAGGAACGCCTTATGTCCATGACAGCCTTTGATTCACATCTTAAGGAGTAAGATAAACTCTGGAAAAATATTGGGGATTTAAAATCTTTTTCCAGAGCAATGATTCCATGAAAAAAGTGTAACTTCTGTCTTCAGAATTTGTAATTCAAATAGTGTAATTCAATTAGTTTGTTAGAAACATACTTCATACTCTTTGAGCTTATACATCTGTCTTGTTTATATAAAGCTCTGTGCTGTCTATATACCATTTAGAAACTGATAGCCTCTCTTTCTGAAATAAAAAAACTCCACACCACAAAACCAAACCAAAACAAACTCCAAGCACACCAGGGGAAAGGCGACTGTGTATTTGAAGAGGAAATAGGGAAAGAGACATAGTTACATAAATAATTCCTTTCTGTAGCTAGAGCCATGGCTGTCATCTGCCCCTGCAGTTAGATTTTTTTGTTTCTTTGGATTTTTTTTGTCTCCATGTTGCATAGATAGAAAATACGCAAATATTTTTTGAGAGACAGTGCAGAGGTACCTGTATTTTCTACAGTAGTTTGCCTCTATAAGTTGTACTGGATGCCTGCTCTTTTCTTAGGACAGAAGGAAGCTAAACTGGATACTGCTGAGGTTAGTAATCAGTTTATTGAGCATTAGATTCTGTGTTAACTCTTCTCCCCTTCTTATAACAGATTTTTCTCTGACCTGCTCTGAAAAATATAGCTTGAGAAGTCATTTATAAACTCAGTGCAAAACCTGCAGCCACATGCAACATGAGTGGAACTGCTGATAGCTGGAGAAGCACCACATGAAAAAGAGAGGGGAAAAATAAAATTCAAGACAGAGCTGACTCAGGCATGGGGGAACCGTTTGCAAAGGGGTTCAAATTTAGCAAGCTCTTACATAAGTGTGCTTTAAAATTCAAGTTTCTTTGATTACCCATCCATGACAAAACAGGTCACTCTGACATTGCACTTGTGGTCATAACAAACAATGACTGTGCTATTTATGAGCCAACTGGTCTCAGCTGTCATCTGTGGAAAGCATTAGGACTTGTATGCATGTGTCAGAAGACAGAGCCAGGTTCTTCATTAAAAAAAAGGGATAAGAAGGAAATGAGGCTCTATCTATGCAGCTTCACATTTATATTTTACCATTTTATAATGCAAGAAGTGGGGTAAACCTACCTCACATAGTAGGCAATGTCAAAAGCCTTTTTCTCACTTCTGGCATATTTTTATCAGCAGGATACCATGTTCCTCTTCAGAAACACTAACACAAGAAAGTCCTGTTTCTGTTGCTCTGATCCCAAACAGTAGGAAGGAAGATCTAATGTGCACTTCTGCAGTGTCAAGGGGTTGGGCTTTCCGATTTCCTCCAAATCACAGGATATGGAACTTACGGAACTTTTCAGTGGAAATAGCTATAAAGTGTTCCATCCAAACTTCTGGAGAATGAGATAACATAAAAAATGTAGTTAGAAGTAAAGCACTTTTTTTTTCTGTAAACAAGTACAGTTTAGAATTTTGCCACTCTGTTGCCATCTACACATGTATCCAGTTGTTTTTCTCTTTTTTTTTGACTCTGTCACACTTACTTTTTCATTCTGTTTGACAGACATCAAGTGCACCAAGATTTGGGATCTCACCTGCAAATTAATGCTGATGCCTTTTGTGATGAGTTAACTGCTAATCTTAGAAAATTGGAAAAGGTAACATTGTATGATTAATGCAAATGCTGATAGACCAATCAGGTTCTTGCTGTGTTTCTATGATCTTTTATTTTGAAAAGTGTTGAGTTACCTCCAGATTTGGTACCAAAATGTGGCATGTTTTCCTAGACAAAGGACCAGTTTTTGGACTATAAATTAACCTTAGTATAACTATTGGTATGTGTAAAAGCTTTGCCTTTAGCAGAGGCTTATAACCAGAAAAAGTGTCCTTGAGGCAGACACTTCAGGGGGGTGATTATTGCATTATGTAGTGACCTCAGCTTTTTTTTTTTTTTTTTTTAAATCCTTCATGATTTTGAACTTAACCTTTATAAATATTTGATTAATTTTTTCTGTTTGGGGCTTTTATTGGAGGTTTGGCTTTTTGATTAAGAAAAATTGTGCTTTCTTACATATGTAGTCAGCTTCTTCATACAAAGTGGCTGGAATCTGTTTGTTTTAGTTCAGTAACATAAATGCTGCTGCACAGTTGTGCAATTCCCTATACCTGACCCTTGCTTTTTACTAGTCTCTGCTTGGAAAACTAAATGAATTTGGTGACTTAAATTGCAAACCTATGCAAAACAAGTGGTTGTGCAGACATGATTTCCTTATTTGGAGTTTTTCCCATTTCTAAAACACTTTACCAGAGGCTGCCCCGCTGTCATGGCTGGGGTTCAGTGTGCCCTGCGGTGGGTTCTTTGGATGCTGCTGTAATGACTGTGTCCAGCACAGTGCAGGCCCTGGTCCTGGCCCACAGCTGCTGCTGCCCCTGCAGGCCTCGCCCCACCTGCCCCCAAACCTTGACAAATGCACCCAGGACACGTGGGTGAAATCCGTGTGTTGGGTACACATACACGGGCCAAGCATGACAAAAGCACTAGTGGAACAAAACCAAAAGTTACTTGAATTCTTATGTTCTTAAGTCACATGGGATATTTTTGCCTCTGTTTCTAAAACTGGGTATGTGCCAAGGTCTTTCAACACATTTTTTTTCCCCCAGTCCAAATTTCTCAAATAGTGTGAAGCTATGACTATATAATATCACTGTTTACATGTGTGGCATAAGTTTTTGAAATGCTGCCAAAAAGGGGTTTCTTCCCCCATGTCTTCACCCTCTTGGCTATGGAAATCTAGAGTAAGGCTGGCTTAACCCTTCTGTGTTTTCTGGATAACAGTGTGAATACAAAGGGAAAATGCTTACCAGATGGTTACCAGATACAATCTTCAGCCAAATTAGGTCATTTAAGCGGTTATTGCTTTCTGGCTGTCTGGGACAGACTGGCAAGATGGTTCATAGGAGGCCTCATTTCAGTGGGAAGCCAGCCAGCTTGCCCTTTGCAGCAAGGCTAGACACTGACCCACTCCCTTATATAGTCTCTGTTTGGAGACAGTAATAGACAGCTGGAGGGTTAGATCATTCAGCTGTTCCCAGAGAAGTGACCCTTCTGTCCTGAATTAGAGTCTTAAGAGGTGTGCTCTTTTTGTTTAGTGTCTTGCTTTCTTTGTTTAGTGCCTACAGGATCGGAGCCTTAAGGACTTACCTTTATCTGCCAAATATTCAAGGCGATGAAGTGCTCTACGTACAAGCTAAATCGGATGTGCCTGTGGCTGCATGTTGCCACATCATGTTCTAATTTAGATGAGCAGTGGTTAGAAATCTAATAGCTTTTTGTTCTCTGAGCAAAGTTACTGCGGTTGCTTAGCAGTTTCATATGCCTTAGTGAAATGTGCTGGTAACTGGCTGCAGCAGCTAAGGTAACATACATGTTCTAGTATAACTTGTCATGTCTCCCCTTACTGTTCCTGTGACCACAGCTCTATAAAGTGGAGCACTGAGATTATTACATAAAAACCTAAAAATTACTCTGCAGTTAAAGAAATGGTTAGTGCGCGTATATGTTGCAATGACTTTTTCAGTGTGATTTTTACAAGTTCTCCTTCATACTTAAAGCCAAGGAACTACCATTGTTTATCAAAATTCTGCCAATTTGGCTTTTAATTGTATTTTGCAGCTTGTTAAAATGTGCTTTGTCTATCAAAGGATAAATCATTAATTGTGGGAGGGAAAATGTGGCCTAATATTGCTCGTTCCCTTACACTAATTTATCAAACTAAAAGGAAATTCCTGTTTCCATGTTAAGCAATTCTCATAAAATTAGGTGCTTCTTACTGTTTCCTTTTCCTCAAAATGCCCTTCTTGAGAAAGGTATGCATCTGGGATAGAAATCATGAGGTAGGACTGAAATGTGGTATCCTTGAGCAGGAAGTATAATGGCTCCTCAGATTAAAGCCTGAATGTAGCTGTGGCTAAATCTGTAACCAGTGCCGGCAATTTACTAAGATACTGATATATTGAGAACATGTGTGTCTGGGGATGTGACCCACCCTATATTCCCTCCTCTCTGTTTTTAAGGACAAGGACATGAAAAGTGGATAAATAGACTGTGTAAAAATAGGTCTGTTCAAATTACTGTCAGGGATGCAGCTGGCTGAGGTTAGTTTCATTGCAACTAAAGGAAGGTAACCCACAATCAATTCACTAAATCTGGTAAATGGGACATGTCTGCTAATGGTTAGAAGACTAGATTTTTTGCTGTGCACACATCATGGCTGACACTGTTACAAAACTATTTGAATTATCCATTTAGCCATAGAGGTGTGTCTTGCAGGTTTGAGGCTTTTACTGGATTTTGATTAGGGTGAAAATAATTCTGTTTCTTTTCCCATTGCTTCTAGCTCTGATTTTTATTTCTGTCTTATTTTCTTATGACTGATGGAGGACACAATCTATAGGAGAAAATTTCAGGGGATATTCATCATATGAAACTTAGGTGTCCTGCTAGTTGATTGTCTAGGTGTTCCATTTGATGCACTTATTATAAGGAAAGCATTTAACAGGAATACCATTGGTATTTAAAGATGTGACAGAATTAATATGCACACAGAATATATTGAAGAGTATGTCTCGATTTTGTTTTTTACTTAAAATGCAGTGTAACACTTCTTACCTCCCAACTCTTGCCCTCTCTTTTTCTAAGATACAGAACAACTTACAAAAACTGCTTGAAGACGGTGAATGAAACATCAGTGTTCTTGGACTGCTTCAGACCTCATTTTTCTGTCTTGACAAACTGTTCCAAAAGAGCTCTGCTGGCCAGAGTTCAAGCTTCTTTATTTTCAGTCCAAGCCAAGCTTAAACTACTGTAAAGCTCATGTCATCATGCAAAAAAGTCAGTTGATTCTTCAGCATGTATCTATATATTTTGAAAACTTATGTGGTTTGATCTACATGTTTCTATGTTTTAAAAATGTGGGGATTTCTCTTTCTCTATTGTGTGTGAATTAATGGATTTTATGGCTTGCTTGATTTTTAGAGTTGCTTACACCATTGCAAACCTGGTGCATATCGTTTTACCTCAACATTTACTTTATGCCTATTGTCATACAAATATAAATGTGAAGAATGTCAGTTACGATTCCATGTACTGAAGTGTTGTGTAAATAAGCAGGTTTAACTATGATTATGGATTGGTGCTGTGCTCTTCATTTTTACTTACTTATCTGCACCCTGACATCCCAAAGATCTGAAAACAGACACCTCTGTGTTTGGGCATGCAAAGTCACAAATATTTGAGGTCTTCTCAGTTCTCCAGTGCTGTAAAAAGCTCACTGAGAGTAAGGTCTGTTTCTACTGGGCATTCAGGTTCTATGGAAGTCAAGCCTGAAGTCTGTATGGACTTGCCAATTTACAATCAAGTTGCTTATGAATAGCAATATGGGTGTGGCACACCTGAACAGCTTGGGAAAACTGCTCATTTTCTGTCCACTCATATAGTCTCTGTGAAGATCCTCAGTCAGCTTTCCTTGGAGTTGCATGGGGTTTTGGTTGGCTGAGCAAGTGCAATTTGTAGTCCAGTAAATGGAAATGTAGTCTTGGTATGGGACTCCAGGGACTGGATATTTCCACATAATGAGAACTGGCAAATTAATGGTGCAGCAATACAAACAATCAGTAGAGTGAATGAAAAAGTGGACACCTGCTTTGTTATCTCACATACTGGTTTTTTTCCAGAGTGCCTAAGATGGGGATTTTTAGCTTTCTGACTCACCAAGCAGGCTCATTAGTTTTTAAAAAGCGATATATAGGATAATAACTACTATCTGTGAAGTAACAGTATTGTTTATAATATGCTATGCATTTTATAACCATTTCTGTGAAATGTACCTATTTTGTTTAAATAAACTTTTTAAAAACAAGTAACTCAATGCTATAATTTGAATCCAAGTCCATCCATCACTTTTGGTCAAATATGATATTCATGAGGCTTATACCTCAGAGTAAAAAGCTTGTGCAAAATCCAGCACAAGGGGTTAGCAACTGCATCCTGCTGCAGTTCTTCTTCTGACTGTGTTGTGTGTGACTTCTTTCTGGATCTCAATGACAACAGTAAGAGCATATTTGGGCCCCAGAGTTTTGAGGACATGTTAATAGTTTTCTCAGGTTCCCCAGGTTTCTCAGTTTTCCTTCATGGAGGATACTGGATGAGTATCAAAATGCTGAGGCAGCTTAGAGGGCCCTGAAGGCTCTAACATGCCTCCCTGGCTCGAACTTCCACCTGAGCACAGTATGTAAGAAATTTGTGAGACTTGACTGTTCTCCCTATTGAAGCCTCTGCCTTGCTTCGTCAGATATTGTGACTTTATCGGAAAACTCAGCTTCACAAGAAAGCTGTTGAAATAAGTTATTTCTTAATTTTTTTTCCATTCTTTTCCCTACTTTCCTCTACAGTAGTACAGCTTATGTAATGTTTTGGACTCTTACATCATCTTCTGCCTTTTCTTCTTCCCTCCCTTTAATTCTGTATCAGAAGTCCCCGGCTCTCTGGTTGAAAAATTGATGCCATGAGTCACTTTTATCAAAGGAACTACAACAAAACTTGGTTATATCCAGCAGCTGAACTGACTTAGCCTTTTGCTTCCCTTACATCATCAAGTCTGTGCTTTCCTACAGGCGAACAGGGAGAGAGATAATATTTGATATGTGCCTTAAGTAAACCAGGTAGACTAAGCCCTTATCGTTAGCCATAGAGAACAAAATAATTACTGGAGGGAATGAGCAATCAGAAGTGAATGTGTGCCCTTTAGCCTGCTGCAGCAGCATGCCAGGGGCGGCGCGTCTGGACAAAGGTGTAACAGTATTCTTCATTGAACTATGCTCCAGAGGAGGTGTGTGACGCATCAGCCACATGAGCGCGCTGGCGCAGTTCGGTGTCACCTCTTCCCTGCCTCACAGGGGCTGCCCTCACACCCCCTTTTCCTAGAGGGAGGAGGAGGATAGGAGGATGTCTCAAAAATCTCATTCTTCAGGCATCAGGGCACATGTGGGCAGTGTGCAGTACTGAGGTACTTTAGGGAGCACTGCAAGGCCCCAAGTGGAGAAAGCTTAGAAGTGAGTGGAGTAATTTAAATCCTGGGATACAAGCTTGCAACTGGAGAGAAGGGTGTTTGCTCCAGTAGTGTTTGGGAGGGAAGTACTAGCAGCAGGAATAAGCAATGAAAATCTGCTTCCCCCAAGGCTGGGACTCTGTTAAAGGGCAGAGAGACTTCTTCCACTATCTATGGCAGGTAGTGCATACAAACACTACAAGAAGAGGTTTTGCCTTTTGACAAAAGTAGGAGTTTGCAGAAATAGGTATGGAGGATGTATTAATTTAGGGAAGTCAGAAATGCACACAACATTCTTAGCACACACTCTCAGTAACAATCGTTTGTTATTTGCTGCGTAGTCTGCATGGAAATCTGCTTTAAAAAGCTAATTTTAAGAGTTCTTGTGTATTAATTTTTCCGGTTTTGCCTTGACCTGTTGTCCCGCACAGCATAGAGGCTGGAAAAACAGTGGAGTTCTATCAGCCATGCAGGACGTAGTAGTGCCAGGTTCTGTGAAGATGCTGTGAGTTTGCAGGTGGAAGGCAAGAGGGGCACATCACTTGTATTTCCTCTACTTGTAGTCATTGAAAAAAGTAATGAGGATTTGTATTGGCTGTTTGGCTTGAGGAGTTGTTGAATTAGTTTTCTGTCAAGGTATCAAGTTTATGGTAGTGTTGGTGTGAAGGATGCAGCTAGCACTCTAGGCAGGAAGTATTATCTGCTGAAAGCCTCTCTCTCAGTGGATATCAAAGGTGGTAGCTGCCATCAGCTTTTGCAAGACAGTTTTGTATGTGTTTTTGTTTATCTGAATTTAATACTATTGAGTGCTTTCACATGAGCCTTCACACAGGTGTGTGTGATAATGCTTTCTGCTTCCTGCTACACCTGCACTTCCATTTCCATGTTTCCACTTCATAGTCAGTTGAAAAATGCTAAAGAGATCTCCCAGGCTGGTGTTATGCAGGATATTGCTCACCTGGTTCAGCTTCAATTGCTAGTGAGGTGTTATTCCCAAATATGTAGGAGATTTTGCATTTACAGAGCATTTGTGATGTGCAGTAATGATGAGAAAAAGCTGACTATTTAGACAGAAAACTAAGCAAACAGTTACACTGAGCAAACAGTTCTTTTTGTGTTCAGTGGCTGTGTGTATGCTTCTATAAACAGCAGACGAATAATGTCATTTGAAAGGATTTTAGCAGCACCTGCTTTTCAGTTTGCCTGGTGAGACTATCTGAGTCTGACAGGCAAATTTGCTCAAGAGGGAAAATTGACTGATCTCACTTGACACTTCTAGGTTTATGGTTTGAACCCAGTGGAGCATTCTGCTAAACATGGTTGCATGTAATGAGGCTTTACAAAAGGGATGGATTTTATGCTTTCTAGGGTTTTAAAATTGGTAGAATAGTATTTTTTGAATGTAGAGCCTCATAGTATCCTGTTGTTCACTGAACAGCCATAAAAAAATGTATGTCAGTAAATTTCATTTAATTGGGTCTAAAGTTACTCCCTGTTTATCACAAGCCATCCTGGATTTTAACAAAAACTCAGTCAAATGTGAACAATAAAACAACATACAATCTACAGTAAATCCACAGCACTTGGGAGAGTTTATTCCCTGAGCTTCATGGAATGTTGTGATGCCTATCACTATTCCTGTCCAAAATACAGGCATTTCACTTTTACAGTTGTTTCAGACCTCCTGGTCTTTTTCCTGATGGCACCTACTGACCCTCAAGTTTCAGTTTGGTCAAACTGGCCAGTGAGACTATACCTACTCATCTTGGAATAAATCTCAAATTATTTCAGTGACAAGGTCTAGATCTAATGTTTATAAGACTTTTGACTACACCTGCTATTGGTAATACCTTAAAAAGGGGTGATCCCAGGAAAAAAACTCAGAAGTGTGCTGTGAGAGGATACTAGCAGGATTAGTATGATAATAAGAAGTGGGTTTTTTCTCCTGTACCTAGTTTCATATCTATTATAATTTACAAACAAGGGGTCAGGATGCAGCACTGAGCAAGCAGACTTGAAGCAGGAGTTCAAGGTATGTCAGTAAAGCCTTTCCCAAGACTGTTTCACATAAAAAATGGACAATATCTGAGCTATTCCCTACTAAAGTTGCAAATGCTTTGTTTGAATCACTTTATCTATTTTCTCCACAATGGGCAGTATTTGTGGCAAAAAGTCCACCCTGAGTTGGATGTCTGTTCCCTCAGTAAACACCTGTGCCAAACACCTGGAAATTAGTTATTGAAGAGAATTGATGTAGAAATTATTGCCCTCCATGTACGTTTCATACTGACTAGGCTCATACTAGCTGCCAGTCTCTGTGAGTCAGTCGAGATAGCTCTTCCCCCAGCTTTTTAAGTTTGTCCACTGTGGGTAGAGCTTCTGCTGATGTATTTTACTGTCTGTGTGACCTTCTTGTCTTTCCAGTTTCTGTACTAAGTTCATTTGGAAACTGCTTAAATGTTCATTATGTTCTTAAATTTGAAAAAATACCTTTCCCTGTCTCTACATAAACAGCAAGCTCATGTCATGATGACGTAGTAGCTGCATCATGTTTTGGAGGTGTGATGTCTTACATTAAGCTTCATGACAAGGATTTAGGAATGCAAGTAGTTTGGGCTGTAAAATAAAGGCTTCTTCAACTCCTGTTCTCACTTAATGGTATTGATAAGGTAATTTTCCACTGACTAGGCATTTTAGCAGTGCTTAGCAGGAGATTAAAGAAAAATCTTTCCAATGTGCTGTCAAGTACAAAATTAAAAATCAGCTCTTCACACTATCTACAGGTAGATGGATAAAGGCTCCCTCCAAGAGGAAAACATAATGAGTAACTTAATTATAACCTTGCATGCTGGGTATGTCATGCAGGGCAGAAAGCAGCTCTGAATTCTTCCCGCACTTAGAGCTTGCTGTCATGGCAATGTGCGCACCTGGGCTCGTTCCAGAGCAAGGGCAAGCAGGGAAAAAAGTCAGGTTGTACTAACAGCCATTCTCCACGACGTGTGGTTTGTAATGAACCACAAACCTTCTCTCACAAATGGATCATGAATCATAAATACCTCAATACTGACTTATGATAATCACATGAAGAGATGTCCTTCTATGTTTCTCCCAAAAACTGTTTTAAGTGATGCCACTGACAGCACACATGAAGAAAACAGTATAATCTACATTAGCTGATTTAAAAATGGTCACACTTCTAAAGACTCTGATCAATAGTAATGGCTAAAATGAAGAATGCTGTATGAAAGACCAAGTTCTTGATTTTATGAACACATCTTCCACACCTCTCTTCCAAGTCTTTGTGGATTTCTGATTCTGCAGTCACTCTTTGACAATCACAGTAAATGCTACCACAAAATTGTTTGCGGGTTGGGGTCTAATTGAACTAAGAAAGTACAAGATTTGTGTTAGGATTAGGGCTAGAGATATGAGTCTGCTTGTAGCTGAATATTGAGAGCTCTAATACTTAAGATACTCCCTCCTTCTGCTTATAGACCATCCTCTACCTCCATTTCCCATTTTATTCTATCAGATGTAGCCTGGATCCAAAAACTGATCTTCTAAATAGCAACCCATCCAAAACCACTTACTTTTCCACCAGAGATATGGATAAGAGTTTGTAAAAGATCCAGTATCAAATGCAGGCATGTTGAGCAATGCCTAAAATAATGCTTTAGAAGCTTTGCTGACATTGCAACCTTTTTCCTCTATTGTTTCTGTAATTGTATTTCATGCAAAGTGAAGCAACACTGGAAACTGGAACTGGAAACTGTAAAGTGAAGCAACATTGGAAGCAAGCATATTCTGAGGCAAGTTCTCTGCACACCCGTCCTGTGCCTCTGTGCTTCCCCAGGAGCCACAACCAGAGACAACAGACCAGATCTGTCAGCAGCAGTAAGTTAGGCTTCTACACAACTCTTGTGTCTTTCCTGAGATTAAAAATTAATGTAAAGAAATTAGCACTGCCTGATCCTTAAAGTTTTAATCATTCATCTGCCTGAGTTACTTCAGATTTATGCACACGTCAATCCCCCTGCCATTAAGCACTTAAGTGAAGCCAGCTGTGATTGTTGTCTAACCTGCCAGCAGCTGCTTTCCTTAAAGACCAGTAATACTGTCACCCTACCATCACTGACCTTCCCACCATGTGCTGCTGCTTCCCATCCCTATCAGTACACCTGTGGTGCAGTATCCCTTATTTTCTTCCAGGAAAATCAGCTGGAGTTATTTTGTGCAAAGTCCACATTGCATAGGTGTGTTGCATCACATTTGCTGCATCAGCTTTGCTAAATAGATTAGAGTGTCTGAGTAATCAGTTTGGTGGAGGAATGTGGAACTGGAAATTATGTGAGTCTGGGGTAATAACACATTCATATCTTATGGGTAGATGTGGAAGATCTTTGATTTGCTGTAGGTATCTATTTCTATTTTAACAGCACATTCCTATGTTTAGGCCAAGGTTGGATAGGACAATCATATACATCCCTGGATAAAAAAGAAAATAGTTACAGCTAGGTTTTGTTAGATTCTCAGTCCTGCCAGAGAACAGCAGCATACTGGGTAAGGTAAGTATTAAACCATTTGTTCTTCATGGCTGAAACACTATTGTTTTTAACCTTTGGCTTTTGGAATTAATGTTTTATATAACAATTGCACTAATCAACTGAGGTTTTTGCAGAATAGAGTGTATTTAATTACTAGCTCAGAGGCAGCAGTCCCAGATGTACTGGAACATAAAAACATTCAGACAAAGGGTCTATATTCTACACAGCTGGCTAGCAAATGTAAAGGCTGCCCTTGGGCAAGCTTTAGCCTGACCAACAGCGACACCGGGAGGAACACAAAGGTTTTTAAAAAGGCTCTGTTGTGTAAGTCCCTGTCCAAAATGCACATGTATTTTCCTATTACTTGGAGGAAATTATTGAACTGTATGGAAAATCAGTGCTAATAGTTGAGCAGAAATGAAAGACTGCTAACCAGTACTCACCTTTGTACCAGCTGTCCATAGGGCAACCATGTTCAAAATGTGAGCCAAGATGCTTCTCACTTCAAGCAGCACTTCAGTGGCAGCACATGTTTGCATACTGAATGCAATTAATCCATTAATTTTCAAACACCAAGCATGTACCACATGACAGCACAGCTTGCTGATGAAGGAATACCAAAGAGAAGACACTAAAAAAATTCTTACTAACCCACTGTTTGTACTCAAGAATTTTATTCTGTGTGATAAAGTCACTTTACCCCCCTATGAGTCTTAATTTTTTTTTCTGCTTCCATCTAGGAAAATAAGAGGACGCACTTGTGCAAAACATGACCAAAACCTCAGTACAGGACCAAAATAGACAGCAATTCAAAAGAAAATCCAGGCACAGAAGTCTCCTGTAATTTAAACTTTTTGTTATAGTTTCTAATGAAATTAAGGCAGAGACACAAATTGGTTAGTACACCTAATGAGTCTTGAATGCAGCTCCTATACACATGATTTCTCATACAGAAACATAAATGCCACAAATTAAAAGCTCTGGCAGCCATGTGGTTTTGAACTCATCCAGCAACAACACAAACAGAATGATGAACACACCACATGAAAAGAATATAACATGAATGGGCTGGTGTATTACTGCTGAAAGAAAATGGTGAACACTTTCCCAGTTGCTTTAAATTCAGCACTGCAGCACCACTTTTTACAAAATCCCGAGCTGAGACCTACTACTGGCAAGTAGCATTATTGGTTCCTGAAAATGGTCACCTCTGCAAGAAGCTGTAATAAGACACAATAGGATAGAAGAGAGGCAGCCTACAGCTCCTATTCTCACATTTCATTTAAAAAAAGCTATTTCTCTGTTTATCAGCAAAAATATTAGTAGAATTTTCAATTTTCTTCAGGTAATAACATGGCAAAAAGAAAGGAAGTTACTTGTAAGACTGTTCCCATCAAGGTCATTTCACAGTAAGCAATACTGTGCTAACAAATGAATCATTGATCATGTGTCATTTAACACTTGTTATTCACTGGTGTTACACATTCAGTGGTAATTAAGTTTATTCAACAGTGGAAGACAGAAGACGCTGAGAGAATTTGTATTAAAACTGCAAGTCCATTACGTTGCACATACCAGTTGGTCCAAGACACATTTTATGAAATCTCAAAATTGCTTTCCTTTGGTGAGATTGCCCACTGACAGCTAATGCAGTTTACAATCTCCTGAGTGGACTTTCCAAATTAAAGCAGAAATAGAGAAACTGTGCTTACAGTGTCTTTTAACCTTCTTAGTTTAACACTTCGTCATAGCCATAACTATATATAGGCACCGAAATGCTTGCCAAAACATGTTATAATCTGCAGCAGTCTTTGAAAGACACTCTTCCCCGAGCCACTTCACAGGAAGTCATTCAGCAAGCCAGTTCTAGTAGGATTACTCATCACCATATGTAAGGAATTCAAAGCTGTCTGGAAAGAGAAGCAGCACTATGATTACCTGCACTGATGCCACACGAGCAGACCAGTGATAGTGCAGATAACAGATCTTTGGAATAGGAATTCCCATACTTAGCAAAAGTGGGGCTGAATTTGCAATCTACTTAAGGAGTCCATTCTCTGCCTACATAATGTGGATCTTACCCACTTATTCATAACACACAGCAGCTACACAAGTACTTCACAATGAGTCCCCTGTAAGGCTATCCTTACAAGTTTGTACTGAAGGAGGAATTACGTATCAAGACATCAAGTCAACCTTCAAAAGTTTAGTGTGTTTGCTATGCAGTCACCTCTTGATCACATTTGTGTGTTTATTCAATTCATATTAGTTTTCAGCTAATGATTTGAAGACCAGTCAAAAATCAGACTCACCATACCAGCTTTGTTCCATTCAAAAGCTGAGTTCCTATATCTAAAGCCAGATGGAAGAATCAACCTTATTCCTGTAAATTAAACAACAGCACTTGTGAGATTATTTTATGCTAAAAGAGTATTTTACCCTAAAAAGAGCTTTTATTTTCAAGAAAAAAACAGACGTGAATGAGGCTATCCAAAAACTATGATAAGCAGCAAGAAATGAGAATTCTTGAACTTCTTTTTAATTGTTAAGAGTTTCATAGTAACATTCAGTACCAAAGAATAGCATTAAAGAGTACTATTTCTATAAACTGGTGCTATTTGCTGAACATGTTTGGGAATTGAATTGTTTCTTTGTCCTATCTGCTAGTGATTATCTGTCTGCTTGGAGTATGTCAGTTCCTTCTGTGTGCTAACATACAAATTTTTTAATGAAATGGCCAGACACAAAGAACTCAAGGAAAGAATACTCCTGGCAGTAAGAGATTTATTAGGAAAAAAGGCTTTGGCTGCCTAATGTTTGAGCTACAGAACATGACACCCAAAGTACCTTGTATAACACAGATGTAAAATTCTAAACACTATGCATTTTAAAATTAGAAATAAAGCTGAAAGAAGACCAACTAACATTGTAGTATGGTGGACTTTCAACCCAGTTTGCATGGCACTGCCATCAAAACATCATCAAAATAAATCAAGAGTCAAATCTGACTCCTAGAATCCAAGCCCATAATGAACAGTTTTGCCATGTGTCAGAGATTGTGGAAATTTGTTATATGACATTGAGAAGAAACCCCCATAAACAATACAGTAAGAACCTCAGAAATTCCTCTGTAGAAAGCTAAAATTAGTCTAGTAGCACTGTCTTTTGTCATCCTGCGTCATGAGCAAGGCCCCTAAATGAGCTGTTGTTGCCTGTAGTCACCAGTGGCCGAAATAAACTCTCATTTGAGGTGAAACACAAGAAACAATATGCCTTTCCCTAGAAAAGTATTTCCTCTGACTGCATCTCCAGTTCTCATCTCCAGCTGGTTTTGTTGCAGGGTATCACAAGAGCTGAGACAATCTGAATTGGCTGTAACCCCTTCAATTGTTAAAATAGATTCCAAGACACTACAACAGACCTCTATCTCCCAACATGTGTGCTTAAAGTCTCCTTTCTGAAGGACAGGGAGGAAAACTAAAGCAGTGCTTTTAGTGCAATGATTCTTCTCCCAGCTAGCAGTTCAGTGTGTGAAAATGGATAGTCCACTGAATATTCCTGCTCAAAAACAGTAAATAAAACAAATGAGAAGCCAAATATATTTCACAAAATGTACCTTTATTTATTCATTGAAAAATAGCCCTGTACTGCAGCTCAAATATCTCCCATAGCACCAGTTACCTGCAGGAATTTGGCACACAGTTTGAAACACAGACATCATAACTGGTAATGTTAGCAAAAGGCAGGGAGGGGATAGAAGTAGTTGGTACTGAAATAAAGTGTTAAGGCAACAGGTTATCCAGGCCAGCTGAACCCAAGGTGGTTAGTTTTAGTGACCCTCCCTTACTCCCAAAGACAACAGACTTCTCTTTTGAAGACTAAATTACTACATATATACACAGAAAGCGAAGCAATTTAAGAGTAGCTCATTTTCTGACAGAATTGGTTTCATATAATTAATTTTTATCCCCATGATGCTTAGGAGCTGCTTGATTCTGAAATGCTAGGAAGGTTCACAGCACAGCCATTCACAAAGTTGTTACTGAAACTTGATTCCTTGAGCCAAGGGCAGTTCTTTGCTGTAGTTGATTGTACTGAAAGAGAAAAAAGATTTAGAGACCAGACTTAATAACTGAAACGATTATGCAGTCCACTCCCTATGTACAAGCTTCTGACTCCTATCACATCTAAACAGAAGACTTCTCTAAAGCAGTTTGTCTACTTAAAATTATGAACTAACTTTACTCCAGTTTTCAATATAGTAAACATGTAGAGAAAAAAACCACATTTTCCATTTTCCCTTCTTTTATGGAGAACATTACTTCTTTTTATCTATTTAATCTCTTACTAGGAGAACGTTCACATAGAAAAATCAAGGTGGGATTTCTCATGTTTAGAAGTCTTTGCATGGAAAGCAAAGATAGCACAGGTAAAGGCTATGGAAATCAGCAGAGGATACTAATGGCCATCCACTGTGGGCTGTTAAGAGATTTGTGGATAGATAACCAACATACAGCTGAATCACCTACCAGAGGCAACAGTGGTGCCCTCATGATCCTCTCACTGTGGCTGCAACTCAGTGTATTTCCTGACAAGTCTCAGTAATTTTTCAGATGAGTTTAAAATCAATCAAAAGTGGGGAGGGAACCCCAAAACCACCTTATTTTTTTTCCTTTGGAAAGTTTAGAAAATGTCTTTTAAAAAACCCCTCACATCTTCTACTATGAATGTGAAGAAAAGACAATTACACTTACAGATGGTTATCTCACATTCAGTAAAGATAGCAGCCTTGTAGTCAAAGATTTATAGGTTTTGAACTTTTCAAAGTTCATCTGTAATTTAAATTTATTTGGTCTGTCTTACCAAGTAGATCGTCTCATATAAAGTTTCCATGAATCACTTCCAGATTCTCTTCCCCCACCAGTGTGCTTTTCACCACCTGTAGCAAAAACATTATAAATTAAACCCAATTTTTGGACATGGGAATCTGGATTAATTCCAGGAGGTAAGACATTTTCATAAAAAATACATGGGAAAAACTATTCCTTTCTGTTGTCCTATATCTGAACTAAATTACCACCCCACACAACACACAGAGCTAGCTTTCTTCTCATGCTTGATGAAAAAAATATCTTCCTGGAGTTCAACATCTCATCATGGTGGCACCAGAGGCCCTTGTTTTAAAAACATTTTGTCTTAAGACAAAGTACAAGAATGTGCTGGTTCTTGGACTGTTAAAATGGTAAGGTTAATACTTCTTCTTCTACCCTCTACTTCCTTAAGTATATACAAAAAAGAGAAATAAAGGTAAAAATTTTTATTTAAATACCTTCTCACAAAAATACTATATGCCATATATCTTATATAAGCTTACCAATATACACAAAATTGCTCAAAATTGTTTTAATTAAAACTTTTACACAGTTTTCCACCTGGTCGTATCTTTAAGCACCTCCAAAAGATATCTCTGAGTTACATTCCTTTGAAGGAGGGGAGGAGAAGCAAATAACACATGGAATTTTTAGAAACCAAATATGGGTGTTTTTGAAAGTTTAAATCTAACTACCAATGGTTAATATCTGTTTTCTGCTAAAGGAGTATGATTCAAAATTAACTTGATTTCTTCACATTTAGTCATTTAAATGGACTGATTAAAACTTTGAAGAAGCACAAGTAACATACCAAAAGCACCTCCAATCTCAGCTCCATTGGTTGGGATGTTAACGTTCACAATGCCACAGTCAGATCCCTTTGGCCTACAAAGATAAGGCACAATTCTTCCTTAGGCTCAGGAAAGCCTCTGTCCCTAAAATAAGGGTGTTAAATGCTCAACCAGCATTGTGCATAGGTTTAGAAAAGACATGAAAGACTGATCTTATGTGCCTCAGAAAAGTATAAAAATAATTTAAATTATACCCAAGCCAGCGGAAAATCCTTCCCAAATCCTTGGTAAAGATACTGCTGGAAAGACCTTGTTTTACTTCATTATTCCAGGCAAAAACCTCCTCTTCCTCCTAGAGGAAGCATGTGTCAATGGTTAAGCTGTGACTATCCAAAGCAGTTACAAAGAAGCTCTGTGAGAAAAAGCCCAACATATCGCAGCCATAATGCAAATGTACAGAATGGCACTGGACAAATACACACGTCAGCAATACCTGCACTGCTGCATGAAACACGCTCAGTTTTTAAACACGCATGAACACTATCAACAATGAACACTAACAATAAAATCCATTCCTGCACAGCTTCTCCCCTAACTCCAGTGCTCTTCACATAAATGCAGCTGCACAGTGAGGTGGCTGTCTCACAGTGCAGAATAACAGCTACCAATTCCTGAAGTGCTCAGACAATTGCACGGATATGACACGTCTGAGAACTCTCTCGTGACTCTACTGTTACCATCCTTGACACCTGTTTCCCCATTGTTATTTTACCTTAAATTTCAGCACGTACAATATGGGGGCAAACGTCTCAGTGTGGACAATGGGCGCATTATGAGGAAGGCCAGTCACAATGGTTGGTTCAACATAATTTCCAGGGCGATTTATAACCTTCAAAATAAAAACAAAACAAAAAAAACCAAGTAAGTACCAATCAGCATCCACCCTAGTAGGAAAGTAGTAGGAAAGAAATCCTTCATGATCTGACTACTACAGCTGAGAAGCCAGAATCAGAAGGCCAGGTAGTCTGAATAACTTAAATTTTACTTATTTAAGTGTTTAAAATATAGAAGCATAACTTATGTCCACTAAGGATGTAATCAAACTGTAATGTCTAGCAGCTGAAACATCTTTTTGCCTACTTGTAAGCCACTTAGAATTTTAAAGATATAAAGAAGTCGCCAATGAAAGACAAGAAGTCCCAGAATGATAAGTCAATGAGAATGAAATATCCTGCATGATTAAGATGTCCAAGTGGTTGTCCTGAATCTCAGGTATTTCCTCAAGTTAGATATTGAGAGGGATAAAAACTGCAATTTTCCTCTGTTACGTGTTTGACATTCACCATTTACTTTGCTTTTTTATTTTTACTATCACTTGCAACTGGGGAGTGGTATATAAGTAGCTTCCAAGTAGAATTGCCTTTTCCCTGAAGACAGGATTCCAAATCAAACATTCTCAGTCTGGCTAAACTGACATCCTGGAGTGTCTGACAGGACAAGCTGACATACAGGCTTGGCCTAAGCTATCATGTTAGCATTTTTTTTTCCTAGAGCACAAACTACAACAGGGAAAATAAAAGTTAAGTCACCTTTCCACCATAGACCACAGAGCCACCTTGTTGTTTTGCTTGTTCTACTGCATCAAGGAACATTTTCACTGCCTCTTTGGTATGAAGAGGCCCATACAGAGTGTCAGCTAAAAAAAAAAAAGATTCAGAAGTATACTTTCATCAAAAGTGTGTATGTTTGCAAATATTCTTATCACATCATCTTGGGACTAACTGTTTCATCTGTCCACAATGAGCAGTATTAACCAGATTTTTCATCTTCATCATCATCTTTCATCTTCATCTCAGAGTTTCTATTCTAAATGAAATCAGCTATTTCCACCCCCGGCAATTTGCTAAAATTAGATACTTTGGATCTGTAATTGCTTCCGAATTTAAACAGAAAGAAATCCACAGCAACTTGTTTCTTAAACCCACGAGTTGGAAATAGCTACTTACTATCCCATGGATCACCGATGCGGACCTGAGCATAGGCCTTGGCAAGCTTTGCTATCACCTCATCATGGATGCTTTCATGGAGAAACTAAAATATGGTAAGAAAGCTGTAAGACAGCGCAGCCTATGTAACTATTCCTGAAGTACTACTGCACTTTAAAGGGGGCTGAATGAAGAATGGAAATAGTGTTGTTCATATTTAGCAAACCCCAGAATTAAAAACAGACACAGGCCAAGGCCCCCAAAACAGCACCAACACCAGAAAATGAAGATGCACAACCTTTATCATGAAGTTTTAAAACAAACCAAGAAACAAAAACCTGTTTAAATTTTACTCCATCTCAGATCAGTGATATCAATGTGTTCTGTAAACACTGAAACATCTGTAAACATTTCAGTTTGGTATTGTAGAATAAACACTCAAGATATTTTATTGCTACATTTTGAGGAATCACTGCTCATCCAATACATCCAAATCATTTAACCCACATCCATTTTGCCTAATACTTACTGCATCAGCCCAGCTCCAACAAGACTATACAGACACTGGCTGACACTATAACACAGATAAACTTGTTGAAAATGGTTAAGAATTAATAACAAAGTAGGTAGCACACACCCTCTTGCTTTGCTGCAATATAAACAGTGCACCAAAATTTGTAGCAGTCACAATCAAAGCTCTGGCAATGACAACTGAAATACAGACCTTTGCCAAATATTATTTTCCTGACTTATAGCACATTTAGAAATACATGCAAAGAAACTGTTTAGAGCAAGAATTACACTGGAATGAAACTAGGTTGTTATTTTCCCACCATACTTATTTTTTTACAAAATAAAAATGTGTTTCAAATATTGTTTGTTGCTCTTCACAGTATTAGGAACTGTTAAGCATTTTCTGAGCCAATTTGGAATTAAGGTAAAATTCAGAGCTACCCAAACCAGACAATACAAATTTACTCACCAGCCTTCTAGCAGTTGTGCACCTCTGACCTGCTGTTCCCACAGCAGCAAATAGAGCAGATGGGATGACTAGGTTCAGATCTGCATCTTCAAACACTTAAAAAAAATTTAAAACATGAGCATGTTACTGAAGTAACCAGGCCATTCACAGGATTTAAGATGTTACACAATATTAGAAACTGACAGGTTGGTCAAGAATCATCAGGAACAATTGCACTGTTCCTTACAGCACGGTAAGATACAAAGAAACACCTTGAAACTCCTACTATTTCTCAGCAGCTGGAAATAGACACATGCAATCAGACATAATTATAGGTTTGAACTACTGAAAAGAGCCTTTTGCAATAAAGTTTGCAAATAATTTCAGCTTCCTTTTTATTCAAGAAACTACAAGCAATTTCTTGCCATTTCTCTACCTTGTCTGTCTCTCACTGAGAAATTTATCAGCATAAAGTAGAAATCGTAAAGTGTATCCAGGTGGCTTTGCAAAAAAGCATAGCTAAAACACACAGTTGTACAGTAATATAAAATGTACCATAAGCTGAACTTATTAATCTGGCTAGAAGACACTGAGATGTTTTACAAAACTCAAAGGATCCCCAAAATGTCACTTAGCTTAACCAGTCCCCCAAAAGTTTTGGACAAATCAAACAATGATTATGTGATCATTCAAAGTTAATTCCAGAAAAAGCAGGACTTTAACATTAAAAAATAGACATTTTTTAAAGCATAAAACAAGTTTATACTACTGGCTACAAAGATGCAAAGGAAAAAAAGAAAGTCCTGCTAAAATGTGATTTTCAAAAGAGTATATGATGTAGCATCATGTTCGTACTTCAGAAGAGTATTTATATGTGAATAAGCACATTTGTCCAGAATATGAGAAAGGTGAAACCAAAAGGCAACAGGACAGCAATTTAGGTATTTATTGAGCTTATATATTCTATCTGCCGTCTTGCTCAGCTTTGTAGTCTTCATGTTGTTTATCTAGGAACTGGATCAAAGCCTAAGGTACTTAAACCTGAAAAATGTGCTAGTGAAATAAATACCTGCATGCCTTTCTTTCAAGTATCGTAAGTATCTTAGACTTTATATATATGTACTTATACTCCAAAATGCTAAAAGTGTAGCATTCACGAGATTACGTATTAAAGTGCAGTCAGGCATTCAAACGGGCATCACAGGGAAATGGTGGAGTCACTATCCATGGAAGTATCCAGAAGGTATGAGGATGTGGCACTTGGGGACACGGTTTAGTGATTAATATGCTGCTGCTGGGTTAAGAGTTAAAATCAATCTTGAAGGTCTTTTCCAACCTCAATGATTCTACAACTATCCTAAAATCAAACTAATTAGTTTAGCATTGTCCACAACCCATTATTGAAGCTTACTGCTTCTTGTATTCCATTGTCCTCTTCAACACTGATTACTGGAAAGACCTTGGAATCTCACTTTTTATCTTAAAACATTGCTCACTCCACAAAACCAAAGACAGAAACCCTCCTCCAACATTCTATTATTCTATATTAACAATATGTACTTTTAAAAGCCCATTGTGGGGGGGAAATATAAACAAAAAAAAGAAACAGAAAAAATTACAATTAGCTAAGAAGGTTTGCATATTAACTTCCAAATATCATCTATGGGACTAAATTTCTACAGTGCATATTACCAATAATGGCATTGTTTCCTCCCAATTCCAGCAGGCTTCGACCTAATGAAAAACACAAAATAAGTTATGCCACGTGTACATGTATTCACTGCACCTCAGTCAGTGAGGTCATCTCTAGAGCTAAGATCCATGAAACATATTTTTATGGATAAACAAAACATCTCAGAGATCACAGTCCCTAATCGCTCCAGCTAAAGCAGAAAATTACACCAAATACTACATCTATCAGATGTTGTGAAGATACCTGCACAGCAGTTATGGCACAAAGAAGTTTAAAAAGATGGGCAAAAAAATAGCAATGGGAAGAAAAAGATGAAAACAGGAAAAAGTTCCAGCATTAATAGCATGACATAGATAATGCATAAGGTCCTACAAAGAACAAAATGCACATGAAATTTAATTAAGCTCCTTCATTTCCCCGGCAACTGTTTATCTACAATCTGAGACAAAAAATCACAACCTACATCTGGGTGAATATTTGCTATCTATTCTGGTTTCTGAGGGACTTTTTTCACTTGTATGAACTTCAAATGTATAAAATAAAAAAACCTGTTTGCAAGGTACTGCTTATAATCTAAGAATCTAGAAACTAGAATCCAGCAGCTGAGATTCTTGGCTATACAATTTTAAATATTGCAACAAAAACAGCACCTCAAAAATCCTCACTTTCCTGCTATAGTTATGAGGAGTAAAAGATGAGAGGGAATGTACTCATGTATTCTATTCACATTGACAAAAGACCATAAAGCCTGGTTGTTCAGCCTAACAATCTCCATACAATGAAACACTAATGGACACCACCACACCTCTCCTCAGATTAATTGTAGGACTATAGATTTGTGGATACCCTGGGAAAAAAAATCTGAATTGTAACAGAACTAACTGAAAAATGCCATATGTATCTACGAGTTGTTTCAAATCCCCATTTATCCAAGATAGAAAAAAGAGGTAATACTGCTGAAACAACCTGTTATTTTAAAATCTTATGGGGCACCGCTGCCCTCACCAAACATGGAAAGAAATAGAGAAGAACCCACACACTCACCAAATCTCTCCTGAACCATAATTGCTACTTGCTTGCCCACTTTTGTGCTTCCAGTGAAGGACAAGAGGTCCATTCTCTCATCTCTCGCCATTGCTGTCCTGCACAATGGGACACAAACCATTGTGTTCAACAGGACATGCAGGCAGAAAAGCAGCTTGCACCCTCCACATATATCAGCTTCAGCCAGGGAGATCTTTAAAGCCAGAGCCACTTCTTTGAAACATCAAGTGACTGAGCTAATGGCAGGAAAGCTTCTTAGCCAGAAAAGAGGAACCAAGGCTGTTTCCATCCACCTTTTCAGGCCAAAAAAGCATTTTCTGTAATTACACTGAAATTCAATCTAAAGTATATTGTGCAATCAGCTCCAATTGTTGTGATCCATAAGAAAATATGCAAATATATTATATTTTTAATGCTTGCCATATATTTTGCCTTCTCTTAAAATATTCAAAAGGATGTATTAGATATACTTTTGTACTGGGGGTTTTCTCATTGTAAAAATCAAACAAAGTGATTTGGATTGTACAGCTTTCAAGTACAGGTATATATACATCTATGAGCAAGTGCAGAGTCCTGCACAAGCATGGAAAAGGGGAATTATTCTCCTCCACAAGCAATCTAAAAGGCTAACTGCAACTCTCAAGAACATGGTAAGGGGAACCTAATATTAGCTTTATTCTTTGGGTGTAAGCATATGTAGAAGTGGAATATATACTTAGTCCTGTCTCTTCATTAAATAATCTGACAAGTTCTTTGCAGCTGACCTCACAACAGCAAGTAGACATTATATAGTATATTTACTGCAGGGCCAGAGTTTCAGACCAGCTCATAAAAATCATGGCAACATGTGCATGTACTGGGAACTCCTAGAGACTAGAATAACTTTACAAGAAGCACCTCAAAGAATATTCTTGACCGTTTTATAAAGGTTCATGAAACACAAGAAATGTTACCTACCCAATGTCTGCTCCACCACAAACCAGAGAACAGATTGCTCCAGGCAACTTGTTATCCTCCAAGACTTTGGCAATTATCCTAGAATCAAAAATGTAAAGACGTTAGAGATTTCTGACAGGTGCAAATAGGGAATGAACCATTAGAACTGTCTGGGGGTTTTGTGTGGTAGTAGTTTGGGGTAACTATTCTCAGGAGTTAATATTAGACCCATGTGACTTAGTAATTACCTATTTTAAGGAGCCTACTTTTATTTGGCATTTTAAAATAAGTGTTATTGGTAATGCACAATAAGTATTTAGAATGCTAATATAAAGTAACAATAAACCTAAGGGAAGTATCACTGTGAAATTTATTCTTTGGAGAAGATCTCCTTTTTATTTAGGTGAAGATCAAAGAAACCAGAACTCACTTTGTAACAGCAACACTAACAAGGGATGTTGTAGGAGCACCCTTCCTAGAAAGAAAAAAAAATTACATTATCTTCCTACTGTTTACAATTCTTTAAGAGTAAGAAATAATTAAAATAAGCAATTTTTAGGGTCTCTGATCTACAGCACACTTTGGTTAGGCTGGTTTTTAGGTACAATTAAAGACAGGAACTCAAGCATTTCCTTTGGCAGCTGAACATTCAGAATTCCTGAAATCCGTGCGGACAAGGGCTTAGGCTAGACTTAACGGTGAAGGAGGCAGGTGAAAGCAAAGCAGGAGATAGGAGAGAAAGTAGAACTATTTACTTGGATTTTTAATCTTAGCTGTACCAACTCTGAATATATTAACTACCACTGTTGCAAGCCTTCACCCTGGGTTCTTTATTAACAGGCCATTTGGCTAAGTCCTGAATGTATGTATACCACAGTACCTTAAAAAAAGTTTTGACTACAAACAGACCTAAACATAAAGAGAATTTAAGTCTACATGAGACAGAATCAAATATCCAGAAACACCTGACAATCAATAGCAGTTTCATGCCTGAGTTAATAGCTTTCTAGTTTAAAAATACTGTTAGCAAGATGGAGAGCTAGATCTTACCAGAGGCAAGCATTTCCACAGACCATTGCAATTGCGCTGTTCCACCCATAAACTGCCACAGGGAAGTTGAAGGCCGTGATGACTCCTACTAGCCCAACGGGATTCCACTGCTCTATAAGGGCATGGCCAGGTCCTGAAAGCAAAGCCACAACAATGCAGTTTTCATCCATTTAATGTTTGTGTTTGTTTTATTTTAAGGGAAAATATGTAAGCAAGAAACCTAGCATCACTCTTCAGTGCACCACAGCATAAGCTTGCAAAGAGCTGTATTATTTGTGCTCTGCAGCTTACCTGGATACAGGCTAGCTAGATTGTGCAAAAAGCTAATTAACTGACAACATGAAATTTTACTATTTTAGCTGTTCAGTTAACATAATGATGACTTGTGGTAATCAATAATTGACAAAGAGGACTCTCCTTTCTAAGTACACTTCTCAACTTCTTACACACTTTCCTCTACTACCTTTCATCAATAAAGAAATCAAAGAGAACCTAATGCTTCAAAGGACAGAGAAAATGGAGGGCCTGACTGCCCATCTGTGACTTCATTAGGTACTTCAACAGCTGGCACTACTGCCCACCACATCTGTTCCTAAAACCCCCTACATAACACGCAGAACAGAGATCTTGCTGCACTACAAGACCATATATTTAAGTTACACCTCCATATCTTCATTTCTTTAAAGAAAAAAATACAACACACCAACCAACCAAACAGCAAGCAAAAAACTCCAAAAACAAAACCAAAATAAATACCATATACTTACTTTCTGAAGGCAAAATAGGTCCACCAATCATTCGGGACAAACCAACAGCATGGTCACAGACATCAACATACTCCTGCACTTCCCCAACACCCTCGACAAAAATCTTGCCCATTTCCAAAGAGACCTGTAAAAATTCAGAGTAAGACAAACTTTTTTACAAAATTATCTTGGATCCCAAATATATTTTGTGTCACACTAATGTCAGGTATATCTACTACAGGTAAGATTTTAGCACATGCTTTTTCATTAGAAAAATGAAATTTTAATGAAAAATTATTCAACTCTTCCCCAGTTATTCAGAACTTTTCAGAACTTAAAGAAACACCACACTAGAAAGTTGGACAAGGGTCATATCCCAACACAACAAGAAGAAATTAGAAACTGAAATTAATGGAGAAAAATAACTTAAAAAAAAACCTACTGAAAAGAGCATCCAACACTAATGGAGGTTCATATATTTAGATCAACAAAACCTTGGATTTACATCAGCAGTCTTGCCTACACTGTGGGCCAGGCACGGAACAAGTTGGAAAAGAGGGATTACTCAGATCCAGCAAAAGAAAACAGCCACTTGCATTTTTCATAAGCAAACTACAAATCTTACAACATCTCAAAGCAAATTTGGGAGATTTCATTTGCAGACACAGCTGAAAATGCTTATACATGTTTAGTATTTTAGTAATCTGGGATGTTTAGGATCAATTTATCAATTTTTTTCCTGAAGTTTATATTAAACTACATCCTTCTCTTAAAAATATGTTAGATTTACTCAGCTGAAATACATCAGAGAGAATAAGTGCGTATTTGAAGATATCTTCATCCAAAAGTGAGGCAATTTGAAAATTTAGGAACTGAGAAATCACCTACTTATCTCCACTCGGTTTTGGAGTCATGCTCTGATAGCTAGGTGTGGCCTTCATGCAGATACCACCTACCACTTTACACTGATGTTTGTACTTTTAAAAAGCTGTTAAATGAGGAATCAGGTTCAAAAGACTTCCATGGGAATTTTCTCTCCATGTGAAAGTTAACATAAAGATGACTAACTGTATTTCTATGATGCCTGTGGTCATCTCAAGACAGAAGGAACAGCCCCTGTCTGTGAGAAAAAAACGGAGCGGCATCAGACATGTTTACTAAGAAACACAGCAGTGGGTCTGTAAGTGCAGTAGAAATATCTGGATACTTCACCAGAGCATGGCAAGGTGAGGCTGGAAATTTCCTACAGTGTATGAGAAAGATGAGTTTACACACGGTTCCTGTTTATATATCCTAAAGCCAGGCAAAGTCCTAAAACCTGAATACCCTGAAACTTCTCCTCAATCCTAGCAGAGCTGAACAGACATATTATCTGTTTGGGAAAACTAAGAAAATGTGGAAAGAAGCCCCATTAGTTTTGGTCAAGGAATATAGAACAAATTTCTGTCTATCCATACTCTTCAGGGAAGCTCTACTGTTTTTGAATACAGGAGTAGGTTAGCACTCTAATTCCACCACAGAAATTGTGCTGAGGAGACAACACCAAGGGAAACAGCAGAACAAAGTTTTGAAGGTTAACAACACGGGCTTGACTACACATGGAGCTATTCACTGACAGCTGTTTCTGAACAGCAGCACAGACAGGCAAGCCCTGTAAAAAGAAAGTGGAAGCTCCCCATGTGTCTCCTTTTCTTCCCTAGCAACTAGCAAGAATTTAAAAGAAGTGGTCCTTCAGCCTTTATGTCCTGCACGGCAAGATCATCTCAAGACCACCTCAACTTCTGAAGCCTCATATTTCCACATGTTGCTGGGCAAAATCCTGCAGATCACCAGAAAGAGCTCAAGATTAAAAGCTCTGTATTAGAGGAAGGTCTTTTTCAGGATAATTTTAATATTGGGAAGTGCCCTATCTGACAGGCAGGAGGGAAAACAGCAGGGCAACAGCTGTACCACTCATCCCAGAGAGGCCCATAACAAATTTCCTTTTCCTATTATTAACTGTCATTTCACAGAGTCACAGAATCATAGAATATCCTGAGCTCAAAGGGACCCTCAGCAACCACCAAGTCCAGCTCCTGGCCCAGCAGTATTCCCAGGAATCACACTGGATGCCTGAGAGCATTGTCCAAATGCCTCTTGAGCTCTGTCAGGCTGTGCTGTGAGCACTTCCCTGAGGAGCCTGGTCAGTGCCCAATCACCCTCTGGGTGAAGAACCTTTTCTTAACAAGTAACCAAACTCTTGCCTGACACAGCTTTATGCTGTTTCTACGTCATAATACTTTAATTTTTTCTTCTTTTTAGATTTGAAACTTAATTAGGCAAGCTAACAGAACTAACAGCATTTATTTAACAATTACTAATGTTAGTAGCACAGAAAAAACTGTTAGCATTACTTAATAAAAATCCAGTTTTGACACACTCCTCACCCTCATTTCCCACTTTCCTCCCCAAAAAATGTATGCTACTTCTGAAAATACCTTACCAAACTTCCTAGAACTTTGATTTTTTGTCTCAGGGCATCGCCAATCTGTCGCACTATTTCTCCACGTTTAGGTGCAGGGATCTAGTCAAAACAAAAGAAAAGAATCTATGTTTGAAGAGATTGAGAATCTGTAACTCCTGCTGTATATATTGCTAGTTTTCTATCCTTGTAGCAAGCAATCACTAATTGCTGTGTTTTTTTGTTTATCTTCTCAAGACACTGTTACTTCATTTTTATCATATGCACTGCATTACAAAAAACTGTTTCCTTTCTCAGAGACTGTAAATCCTGCAAGGATCTTGTCTGTTCAAAACCTCAGTTCCACTGAATATTGCCAAAAGTATTCAGATTGTTAATTCTGTTACTTCTGCTCAACTACATCACCTGCAACCAAACAATTGGCTGCACCTCAAGAAACAAGCATTTTTCATAAAAGTGTACTTACTGAGCCTTGAAGTGTACTTAATACCACATTTTCAAACTTTCTTTCAGTATGACATTTACTTCATTACCAGAAATTAAGACACAGACAGAAACCTCAAAAATGAAAATAATAAGCTCATACACCAACTCTTAATATATTTTTAATGTTGTATCAATATGATAAATAATAACCAAGATCAATTTGCAAACCATATGCAACAGGATTTACAGGTTTAAAACAGCAGTTCTTGGTAAAAACAAGACACACAGTAAGTGTATAAACCATGCAAGCATATGTCTCTACAGGCAGTATCTTTCAAGTAAGCTCATTACAAACAACAAAATTCACAAACTAGTAACGAAGAGCTTTGAGAAAAAGTCTTCAAGAAATATCTGATGTGTTAATTCTTTGTTGGATTGCTTTCAGGTTATTTCCAAATATGTTATGAGTCACCAACATTATATTCACAAATCATAACAAAAGAACACATACAAACATATCCTGAGGAAGCTGGTTTGTTCACACTAAACTTTGTTGTCTTTAGACAAGGTAAACTACTTTGCTGGCTAAAACAGAGTGCACATCACCTTTTGAAATCCAGGTTTCAAGTTATACCAAAGAAACAATGGGTAGCGATAAGAACCAAGCCTGGCACAACCATGAACAGAATGAGTGCTGGCTGGACACAGCTAGTACAGCTGCACAGGGAACTACAGCTTGCTAAGGTAAAGTAGCTTAGGAGTTATATACAACATAATACTAATGGTTTTGAACAACACAGCTGTTCTGTGAAGTATCAAGACAGTGACTGAACAAAAGAATTCCATGTTTATAACCAGCAGTCTTCCTCACACCACAAGAATAAGATGATGAATTTATGTTAAGAACATCCAAATACTCCACAGAGTTCTCCTAGAAGAAAGCAGGGGGTGGTGACAGGAAGCGAAACCTGTACAGGGATAATTTACTTGCTACAAGGTTTCTGAACTCCACCAGACCTGTTGGCAACAGCTCACAGACACAAACCTTGGTAAATTTGCCAGGGTTTTCAAAACAAACATATCCCACAAGTCAGTATCCTCATCTTTGTGCCCCAAGGATATAATACACAAATTATCTGGGTTTGTTTCTTGAGGTTTCCATTGCAGATTTTTGCTTTAATGCACCACACACAGTATGAACACATTTTTACACCTCCATCTTATGGGACAAGCCAATAGGCTGTCTCTGCCAGAGATCTGTAATAAAAGAGAAGTCTCCATTAACTTACATCAGCCCAGACCTTCCATGCCTCTTTAGCCTTCTTTACTGTTTCTTCATAATCCTCCAAATTACCCTACATGAAGAAGCACATCAAAGTTAGGAAAATCAAACCCCCAAAATAAATGCCACACAAAAGCTTCTGCATCCAACTCAAGACATTTTTATAGAGAGTACTTGCACTACAGGATACCACTTTTACAGGATGCTTGTATCCTGACACAATTTGGTTCCATTATGACAAGTTGTCTGAAGCCACTGTCAATGAAAAGCACATGTGCTGCCTAAATAAATTAAAAAACAAACAAACAAACAAACAAAAAGAAACACAAGCAGAAATTTTCATTCAGATGTTAGAGAAAGCTCCATATAGAATAACGGTCTTATATATGTTTGTATATATACATACACAAACGTACAAAAAAATGTCCTGCTTCGTCAGCATCACTGGGCATCAAGAGCTAGTTGAGTACTAATACACAAAAGGAGTAGGCTAATACAACAGCGCTATTCTTACAGTAAAAACTTTAACAAATTTACTACTTGAATGCTACGTTGCTCTCCTTCCTACTTCCTCCAGGCCACTCATCCCTACTAAATGGGCACAATCTGCCCCTGTTCCGCAACTCTCCTAAGAACAAACGAAAAGGGAAGGGAGGGTCCCTTGTTCTTCCCAGAAATGCTAGCGAAAGTGCGAGGCAAAGGGCTGGAGAGACAAGAAGTAAAAAAACAAAAAAACAAAAAAAACAAACAAAAAAAAAAAAGATTGGTTTTCTTCCCAGGAAAGCCGCAGGCATATTGCCAGCAGTAGGCCCTGACTGCAACGAGCTCCAGCGGCCGCCCTGCACGCAGCATCCCCCGAACCCTCATTCGCGCTCACCTGCCGGACGCTGGCGATGGGCTCGTTGTTGGCGGGGCAGTACGTGGTCACCACCTAGAGCGGGACGGGAGCGGTGAGCGGCAGGGCCCCTTCACCCGCGGAGGGGCGCGATCCCCGCCGTCCCCCGCCCCCCGCCC
>VXBU01011894.1:94805-120557 GCA_013400315.1 Bombycilla garrulus
CCGCCCCGCTTGGCCCGGGCCCTATGACCCGTCCTGACCCGGCCGGGCCTCCTGGCCAGGCGCCCTAGGCCGTGCCCCCTTGGCGCCGCCTGAGCGGCTCTCCGACCGGGCCCCGCTGACCTGGCCTGGCCCCGCCTAACCGGGCTCCCCCGAGCGGGCCCCCCTGACCGGGCCGCCCCCGGCCCGCAGTGTTACCGCAGCCCGGCCCGTGTGCTGTCCGAAATCTACCCACGCTCTACTTTTTCGAGAAGAGGCGCCTGAGATGGGACCTCCTCGATGGCTATGAGTGTCTGAATGGAGGGTGGCTAGAGGACAAAGCCAGGCTCTGCTCGGTGGTGCCAAGCAACAGCACAAGAGGCAACAGGCAGAAACTGGTGAACAAGAAGTTCCACTTGAACATGAGGAAGAATTTATTGTGCAGCTGGCTAAACGCTGGACCACATTGCCCATAGAGAGTGTGGAGTCTCTCCCACTGGAAATACTCAACAACCATCTGGACGCAAACCCATGCCACATGTTTAGACATAGAGAACCCTAGTATGCCTCCACTTAAAACAGTCAGGTTGGACCAGATGACCCACTGTGCTGCCTTCCAATGCGATCCAGTCTGCAATTCTGTGTGATTCCATATGCCCTTCAAGAGCTGCAGGGGCAGAGGAGTCTTAATTGCTAATTGCTGCAGAAAATAAGAGCAGGGAGCATCAAAACAAGGGGAAAAAAAACCTATAGCTATCCTTATGCAACAAATAGTAATATGTAGGAGTATGCAAAATTCTTCTCATTCTCCAATAGCGGGCTTGAATCTTGGTTAAAAATCTCAGTGTCTTTTGGATTCTGAGCCAGTCACTATATCTGCATGCCAGTGTTTGTGAAGTCACAACATTTTTCTTTCCCATATTTGGAAAGGAAAAACAGGATTTTGTGCAGGACTGACACACTTACTTGGTATGCACTCACCTTGCAAAAGTGGAAGTGATTTCTATCCCATATTTTTACTAATTGCCCTTCAGTGGCTTTGGAAATTTAGATGACTCACTCTGATCATGAAATATTGCTTGTTTTCAGGAATGTAGTATTTTCTGAATGACCAAACCAAGGAGGAATAAACCCTAATACTAAGATCTAAATGTCTCAGCACATAGGATAGATGAGAAATGCCGCTGCTCTCAAGAATGCCATTATATATTTTCTTTTTGTTTTCCTCAGCCACAAAAGTGTGAATTGCATTAACTGTAAATAATAATTTACTCTTTAAAAAATGGTTGTTCAAGTAATTTTGTCAAACAGAAAATATTTTTCAGTGATGTAAACAGATTAGCAGTAAAAAATAGCCTTGGCAAGGTCCGAGAGCTGTCTTTTCCTTTGGCTTTGCTGTGTGCAAGATCAAACTGTCTCTTTTATTTGGAAAATGTATTTGGATACTATAAAACTTGTATCAAAAAGGTAGCAACGTTTTCTTTCTGCAGACCTTTCACCTTTTTTGGCCTTATATATCTTTACATGATCAAACAGGTGTTTCACAACCACATAGCTGCAACCCATGCATAGTGGGATGAAGCAAAAAAGTGTGGCTCTCAGGTGTTCAGGGCAGTAGCTGAGGCACGGGAGCTGAGTTTCAGTTCCACAGTCTCATCACCATAAGCAGGCAGTTCCTCTATCAACAACTGCACACAGCCATTGGTGCAGTAGCTATTGGCTGAGCCACAGAGAAAATCTGAAACCCTGGCACTGTGCCTGACTTGGCTCCGTTCATAATTTTTGCTCTACAGTATCCAATTATCACTGATGAAAATATCACCGTCATAGGTGCTGCCAAAGTGTTTTCCAGAGGGACCTGGGGCCAACTTGTCTGCAAGTAGCCGGTGATCATGATCCAGGGCTAACCATGCAAGTCACATTGTTATTAACCATCCACTGCAGTGAAGATGTGCTTAGATCTGCATTCAGTCTTAGTGTGGGCCTCAGGCTTTTTTCATCCCCACTGTGTCCAGTCCAGATCCACATGTAATTCTGGGTATGCCTTCAGAAGCTGCAAGCACAACAGGAGTGTGAATTCAGGCCAGTGTCTGAAGCAAAGAACAGACACAATCTGTGCTCTGTCTCACAATTGCAGAGCAATGCTGATCACAGGGCAGTTTGCAGGATAGAAAAACATTGTGCAACAGCCAGATATATGAAGGTGGGAGTGAGAGGAGAAGCCCCGTATCATACTGTATTATGTAGGCTTTTTCTGTTTGTTCTACATGGGCATCCTGAGCTTTATATTTTTAATCTTTATTAGTCAGAGTTTTAGAGAGTAATCATCTGTCTACAGTAAAATTACTTGTCTTGTGATCATACTAACATGACAATTTGCATTCTCCTTGACTTAGATGTGTTGTATCCACCACTGAGAGCACCTTCTTGAAATTTGTGATATTTAAAACTGGTCATGAAACATTATTCTGCCATAGGCTTTAATTAAGGTTGCTAAAATGTTCACTTCAAACAAAGCTTTCAAACAGATATGAAAAGATTAATTTCAGTGATGCTTGTGAAAGTTGGTGAAAATATGTGCTCATCTTGTCCATCAAAGTTTATTCTTTCCAGATCTGATCAACTCAGCATTGTCGTAGGAGCTCTTGGCTCCAGCTTAGGAAGAGAAATGTTGTCAAAGGGGCTTGGAAAGGGAGGTGGTTCAACAGTATCCCAGTCATGATACAGACTTTGAATCCTATGAAAATGTGCTCTTGGGTTCTGCATTCACTACCGGGCTCTTCAGATGTAGCTCTTCCTTGCTCTGTGCTTCATTTTCTCATCAGTATGAAAAGGTACAAGTTCCTTGCATCTTTAAAGCAATATCCAAGATGCATTACCTAGACATAATGAGGGTGGAGGCCAAATGTCCATGCTCAGGTGGTCCCAGAGCTTTTACACTTTCGTGAAGATAGAACAGCTTTAACACAGTATAAAAAAATCAAACAAGGGGAATGAGGATGAAAAGGAGGAAAGCTTCCAAAAACACTCTTAAAATTTTGCGTCCTTTCACGTATTTTTGCAGCATGACAGAGCCTTGCCTCAGAGCAGCAGGCTCCTCTGTCCTGCTCGCATGACTGTTATTTCAGTTAATTTTCAGAAGGAACTGTGTATTCTTCTCAGTGGTAGTACATAAGAAATTCAAAGAACTGTAGTGATTCATGCTCTAAAAATGGTCAAAGCTACAAGGGGGAAAGCAAACAACAAAATTTCTCTCTTGACCTGAGGTATTTCAATTCAGTGCTTTTAACTTCTGTAGTTTCTCAGTTACTCATATTTTAAAGTTTCCTATTTACACAGCACTGAAAGTGATAACTGCCAAAAATCACTTCAATCCTAAAAAGCAGGCAATTTATACAATATATACAATATATATATTGTATAGCCCCTAAAGACAGAAAATGGTTTGAGGAAGCAACAACAACAAACCTATCGGCGATTGAGAGAGACACACAAACCCCAATTCATTGATCAGGATTCCTTTAACTGAGTTTTACCAAAACTTATATACTATTCCATATGGTTAATCTCTTGTTACAATCATCATGTTAAACATTACAAAAAGACAAAACTTATGCATTTGACAAACATTCCTTGCTTGCAGAGGATGATTCAATCTTGTCCTTCCTGGAAGCTGGACCTAATCCACTCAGATGGTAATCTTTTAAATTTCTGTTTGTGTCTGTCAAGGGTCCTGATTATCAGACTGGACTGTGCTAATTAAACTCACAGTATTCTCTGACTAGTGATTTACCACACAAACCCAACAAGTTATCCTGTCATGTGCACAATGCAACAAGGAATTTAGCATTCTCAAAAACAGACTTTGCATATTTAGCTCCAAGAGACAGTGCAACAGGCAACATTATACTATCTGGCAAAAATCAACGATGAAGTGACAAGAAGAATACAAGAAGTGACCAGAAGAACACTTCAGTGGGATCTGAGGCTGAAGAGGAAGTTGATCAGGCAACATCCTCTGCACTCTGGCTTATCCTCTTTCCATGTTGTCCATGCACTGATAACCAGAGATTTGCAGTTATTCCATGTAAAATGAAAGCATCCTCGGGTGCAGCTTGATGATCTACACCATAACAAGTTCCTTTACCTTTTATATGGCCTTTTCCACCTGCAGAAAGCAGTTTAGAAAGTAAGTGACCCTCATCAGAATAATTTCATCACTAAGGAAATAAAAAATCCAGAGAAGTTGCTTCGCACACTAATGAGGGAAATTGCTTTGAACCTAAGTTTCAGTCTGATATTTAGCCCTCAGGCCTTGCTATGTATCATTATCAGTGTCCCATTATGTTACAGCTCTAGAGTTTTCATATAGACGCAACTGTACCAAAAGCACTTTCTTCTTTGCAAATAACAGGCTCTTAGTAGTATAAAAATGACTAGCAAACCCCCCTTGCACACACTTGGCTCCCATTTGTCATGGGAGTTGTGTATATCTTAACACTGATGGGTGGAATAAATGGTGATCAATTATGTGTTTTACTCAGGCTGGCAGCCTGTCCCCAGATGGGCTCTGCCAGGGATCAATACTGGCCTCCATACTGTTCAACATCTTCATAGACTATCTGGATGATAGGATTGAAAGCACCTTCTCTAACTTCACTGCTGATGCCGAATTGGGTGATGAGGTGAATCTATCAGGAAGGAGAGCCATCTTAGAGAGAAACTCTGACAGGCTGAAGGAGCGGGCAGGAAAGAACAAAGTGAAGACAAGCATAGAGTCCTGCATCTGGGAGATGACCAAAGAACTTAGGACAGGCTAGGATCTGTGTGGTGAGGGAACAGCCTTGCTGAAAGGGGCCAGAGTCAGACATGATTCAGACAACAAGACAGACATGATTCAGCAGTGCAGTGCAGCAGCAGCAACGGCAAAAGGCTGGAGAACTTCCCCCTTGAGAAGAGACTGAAGGAGTTAGGTCTCTTCTCCAGGGAGAAGAGAAGGCTTAGAGGGGCCTTAATCACACTATTTGAGTACTTCTGGGGCTTCTACAAAGATAATGGTTGCTTCCTTCCGAAAGTGCTACATGTAGAAGACAAAGGGCAGTGATACAAGTTGCATTGGGTGGGGTTTCATCTTGACAATAAGAAAGACAATTCCTACAACAAGAACAATCACTGGAACAACCTCCCTAGGGATGTAGTAGAGTTCCCATTGCAGGTAATTTTCAAGGTGCAATCAGATGAGATACTAAATCATCTCTTGTAGGTTCCCTTTCCCACGAAAGAACTTGATGATTTTCTAAAGTCCCTTCCATGACTCTCTGGCATATGTGGGTTGTGTTGTTCTAGAGCCCAATATATGAGCAATGGAGAGAAGGACAAGGAGAGGTGCAAAAGAATTTAGAACATACTTGAAAAATTCTGGTGGATTTGAGGTACATATTGAATGATGCTGAGAACTAGACCATGTGGGAGGAGAGACAAAAGGCAGTGTTTTACAGATACATGTGGATCTTTGAATAACTTTATTATCAGCACAGGGCAAGACTGTCCATATTAAGTAGGCATCCCAGACGTAGTTTACTTGCCAATTTTCATGTTACCACATGAAAAAAAAAACCAACCAAAATTAAACAAATGAACAAAAAAATCCAAACAAACCAAACAGCAACAACAGAAACCACACACAAAAAAAANAAAAACAAACATCCTAACAGAACAAAGCAAAAAAATTACACCAGATCATAAATCACTTGGAAATGTGGGACTTAAAAAAACAACAGAAAAAAGAAGCAAAACTGTATTTTTAAAGGGGCTTACCTGGAAGTTCAAATAGCTGGAGAGAGTCCAGCTTTTGTGATGCTAATAGTGTTGAGGCCATGAGCTATACATTACATCTACCTGTTGCTTGGCGGTTGAGGATAGGAAGGAACAGGCCAATCACATTCAACATTTTTCTCATGCTGATAACTTTTGTCTCTCCAGCCTGTGGTGTTTATGATAGGACCCTGACTATGAAGGAAGTTAAAGAAATGGGTGTTTGTGTAGCCATCATAACAATTTTGCAAAGGTTTCTCTCAAGTGTAACTTAGCGCCTAAATATCAATGTGGGTGGTGAAGTTGCTGTGAAAATAGCCTCCCCACCAGGTATGTAATTATTTAGTGCTTTGCAGATTTACATTTCTTGGCCTTTCAGTTGCATTGCTTGATGAGAAAGGTTGGCTGTGCAGCTGATACAAGCATTAGGCAGAGTTCTCTGTGATACATGTAGAAAATGGCTCAAGGACATTAAGAGTTGCAAAACCAAAAAAAGGATCATCCAAATGTTAGCTAAAATGAGTCTGGATTTCATTATGACAACTTGCATATTAGAATAACAGGGGTGAAAGAGTTAGGGAAGAGAATTTACAAGAATGAAATTAGAAGATAGCTGACAATACTTGCCTGTTATAGAGGCATCGTATCTTTGAGATACATATTTAAGTTCAAGCCCAGGAATATGTCCAGATACTAAAAAAATTATATATATAATAATGCATTTATGCTTCAATGTCCAGTTCAATCAAAGCCTACAACCTCTAAAGACTTGAGATGAGATCAAAAGACAAAGTGATTCAAGAGCTCAAATTCCATGTGAAGCTGCACAGGTTTTGAAGGGCAAAGATCACCTTCCCGGGAGACATGGCTCAACACCTAACAACACTCCCTCCTTCTGGATAACATTTCCATGAATATTACAGACTTGGGGTAGAATGGGGCATGTCTGGAAGGGCTTTAGTCTTGTTGGTATGGAAAAGTTTGCTGTTAATTCTTAATTCCAATCTAGAAAAAAACCTTGCTTGTATTGTTAGAGAGGGAAGGGGTTGTATTTGATCCAGTTAGTATCCTTAGACCAAATAAACTTAGAAAGCCTAGTCCCATGTATAAGTACAGTGGTTACCGATCTTTCTAGACTAAGAAAAGTGTTTCCAGTACTCAACTCTTTTTCCAAAATGGGGGGAAATTATTTAACCCTCATTTTTGAAGCTGTTCAGTTTTACAGTATTTTCTTCTGCTAATATATATACCCTCAAAAGCAAAATATCCACTTCTGTACAGTTATATCAGTTGAAGTTATTTTCATTCTGATGCTCAGCAAGACATCCAGGATTGACTAACATTCCATGGCAACTCTGAAATCCCTTAAGATTGCTGCTGCCATAGAACTGAGAACACCCACTGACCACTCAAACACATTGTAAATATAGCAATACCTTGATCATTCCACGTTATTGGTTACTGTGTAATGAAGTCGACTTGGTGGGAACTGTCTCCAACTCCGTTTTATACACAGTGTCAGTTTGTTCAATTTGAACTACTGCAGCTTTAACACGCCTCCCATTTGGAATTCTAAGGAAGTCAGGAGGCAGCCTTAATGGATCAGTGCTTGAATTATATGAGAGTTGAGAAACCTGAATTTCCTAGGGAGGCTTGTGAAGCAGACTACCAAAATCAATCAGATCTGTGAGAAGTCAGGGTTGAAGGCAAGGCCCAGTGAGTGGCAGGGATATTTTGGAGTGTTTCATACCTGATGGGAGCAGTTGCATGCTCTGTCTTGGAATGCCACTTTCTCCTCTTGATGCCTATATAACTTAGGTCAAGGTTGTGAGGTGCTTATATAGCTTGAGTAATAAGACACCACTATAACCTGATTTATCTATATCAACTGATATCAATATAAACTAAATCGTAGCCTTTTATACCTATATAAACTAAATCATAACTTTTTGTACCTATATAACCTGATATAAATAACTTTCTATACAATGTAATGGCTAGTGTATAGTTAACTTGTTGTTTAATGCTGAATAGACAAAAAAGAAAAAGAAAAAATCCAAGAAAAGCTATCCAGTTGGATAGCTTTAGAGACAGACTAATACAGTACTAATGAGAAATTGGCAAATATTAGCCAATTAGCCACAAAATAAAGAATTCAGGCCAGTTAGGACCAGACAGACCAAATAACACCATAACTGCCCATCCTCTGAAGACAAAGTTGAAAAGTTCAGATGCAAAGAAGACCTTGGAAGTCTTCATCAGAGACCCCCCAAGTGGAGGAGGCACAAGCACAGTGCAGAACTGTCCAATCACCATGAAATCATACCATGTAAATTAGTTCTGGCACGTATGTGATGATGTTGCAGTGACATAGTGATACTAGGCGATACTTACTGTACAAATAAACCACAGCACTTGACAAAGATGGTGAGTTGGGTGGAGACATCCCACTCACCTCCAGCGCTGCAATAAACAAATACCTGCTCTACAGACACCGATCTGCGGGGATTTATTTCCAGCCTGTCTTTCAGGCATCACTCTCCTGCAGCCTCATTTCCAGCCTATGGTGCTGGCAAGCAGCCTTGGGAGCACATCTGGTGGGTACTTTGCCATCTGGGGCAGTTCACAGGGGAAAGGACTCTGTCACCAACACTCGCTGTCCCGAAGGAACATAACCAGAACAGATGAGTGTGGCTGTAGCAACAGCAAAACAGTTTTCAGAAGGTTCACAGCAGCACAGAACCACCCAACCCCTGAAGAGACCATTATCTGTCCACCTGTGTCTCTTGCATGTTTTCTGTATGCCCATGGTAGGACCTGAAATGAAAGCAGAGAAGCTCACTAGTCGTGTTTCTAGAATGCTGTAGCTAGTGTGGGATAGGTGGAAAAGAAAATCTAAAAAAGAAGGAAGAAGGACAGAGGAGAGAGGGAAAAGGAAAGGGAAAGGGAAAGGGAAAGGGAAAGGGAAAGGGAAAGGGAAAGGGAAAGAAGACTCCCCCGCCCCAAACCTCAGACTGAAAGGCTTGACTCTACTGCTGCCTTCCTTCCTCAGAGCTGCTGTCACTACCATGTCTGAGAGGGCCTCCTCTCCAGTCCATTGCCTTCTGCTCTCAGCATGTGCCCAGGTTCCCTCTGCAAGGCACTCCATGGTGCTGCTGCTGGCTTTGTCATGGGGAGGGATGGGGTAAGACTCAGCACTCTCACCTCCACAGGGATCTTTATAGCCTGCGTTTGATGGCCCAGGTCACTTGTGATGGGCATTAATGAGCATACACTTGCCAGTTCTAGCACAGATTCAGTGGTTTGTATGGAATACCTCTCCAGTTATATCAGCAGGATGATATCACAAATCCAAGTCTGTACTGCCAGGAGCCTTTGAAAACCTCAAGCTCTCTTTTGTTGATCCTTTGGCTTGGCTCTCACCTCCAGGTCTACTTGTGTGTCTAGCAAATGTCTGCAACAAACCAAAGATTTTTTTTTTTCAGCTCTGATGCCTACATAAACCAATGAGTGACTGAATGTAAAGAGCTCTTTGCACAGTGGTCCCACCCCTGGGACACAGCCAAGGATTCTCTGGAGGTCTGGCCCATGGAGTCTTCATGAAGAACTGGCCAGTTTGCTCTTCCCTCTTCTGGAGGCACTGGTTGTACATGAGCTTCTTCCTGGCTCACGTTCAAGTGTCTGTGCTCTCAACCTGAACCACAAAAACATGGACATGAGGTGTGAGACCCAAAGCATGAAAGCTCTAGTGAGTGAAGACTAACAGCAAATTAACATGAAAACACATCCCTAAGTAAAAGAGAGGGACCTGAGGCCAGGTGCCACACATGTACAGCTGAAAGCAAGTGCAAGGAGAGGCAGGGCTACACCCTTCTATGTATCTCACAGAATCACAGGATGAGTCAGGTTGGAAGAGACCACAGTGGGTTATCAGTTCCAACCTTCCTGCTCAAGCAGGGTCATCCTTGAGCACTCTGTAAAGGATTAAGTCCAGATGGATCTTGATTCTGTCTTGAGGGAAGAGTCAGTTTTGGCTTTCTGAGCAATATTATCCCAACTACAAGCTGAAAATAGAAGGGGTACAACCTTCAGATAAGGAAAACTAAAAATTTTCTTTGGGTTTATTCTTATATTTATCTTAAACACAGCTTTGAAATATTTTATGGATACATAGGAAAACTTCTGAGAAATCTTAAAATTTATGTACCATTCGTTCTCCATCTTCGTCGTTTTTCAGAAATGTTCAGTGTAAAATATGATGTATATTCTTTTCCTAGGGAATCAAACCAATAGGATGTGTTGGCAAGCCTCTTTGGCAGTGTTATTTCAAATGGTGGTCTCTCTGTGTGCTGGAGGAAGGATGACCTGGAGGAAGACAACTGACTGGAGGATACTGTTTGTTCTCTTTGGTTGAGGATTTGTGTCAATGTGATCTTGTTGACAGAAGTATGTTCTTAAGGATGAAACTGCTATCCTGAAAGAATATGAGGAATGTTTCCTCCATGGGGGAACCTTTGTTATCTGAAAAGGTAATATGTGTTTTCTTATGCATAAGTGGGATATTGAACATGACAGACACAGAAGATTTGCATGTAGAAAAGTATTCCTCACTGGGTAGTCAGAAAGCTGATTGTTTACATCCTTCTAGAGTATGAATGACCTGCATGCACAGTCTGTGAACACATAGGATCCTGAATGACATGGATTCCTCTTCTTGAAACCAGAGCTGGAAGAAGGCTTGTTATGAAAAGCAGATTTTATATTTGCTATAAAGAGTTACTGCTATTCACAGGATTCACAGTTTATTTTAGCCTTTCTGACACTGATAACAAAATATATGTGTGTGTACTGAAGATGGTAATCTGTATAGAAGCAATCGAGGTCTTGGAAGTCTGCTAAAAATATTGTGCTGGGAACTGAGAAGAAAAACTCATTCTTCTTTATAAACTTGCTTTTATGGAGCAAGAAGGGAAAAGTAGCTGGTAGATGCTCACAATAATGTATAGGAAAGGATGATGTTTCTCACTAACAGGCCTATCACCCGAATCGGTTCTCCTTCTCCCCCACATTGAGTCAATGAATCATAGAGAAGAGATAAAATCCAATTTCTTAGATGCAATTAATTCATTCTCCAATGTGTAAAAAGATGCAAATGTTTTATTTTTCTTTCTCACAAGAGACTTTCAGTTCTCTGAATGAGTTTGCTTTGATAATTCACTCTCCTTGACAGAAGCTTCAGTTTTCTCTCACGGAGGCTGGCTATGTTGCCAAGAGAGGGCAGCAAACAAGCACAGAAACTGCATGCCTGGCTATATAAGGTCACATGGGAATATAGGGAATCATTAGGACAGGAGATCTATGCCTTACTATAATTACTGTCCGCTGCACTTAAACTGCTGTTACTATGAACTTACTGCAAAAGCAAACGTCTGAATTGCACTTTTTTCCTTCTGTTTTCTTTCAAATAAAATAAATAAGCCCAAACTTCTGTGAAACATTTGAAAATAAATCCTGTGCCATGGAGAGCATGGCTGGACAAACACTACACACTGCTCTGGGGGTGTTGTGTAGAAGACATGAATCCCACACTTGCCTTTTCATGGTTTTGCAGAGGACTAAATGTATATTAAAAAGTGTACAACTACACTGTATCTTTGTTTCCACACGTAATACGTATCATTGTTCATGCTGTCAGCTTCCTACTGCGGGCCTCATTACACATAAGACAGGCTCTGATCTCCAACGGGCAGCAGTTTCTTTCAAATCCATCAGTCTTTTAATATCCAGAGCCAATTCCTTCATTTGTACTGCTACACAATCATATCACCACATAGCCTTAAAGACATGCTTATTACTGTATTTGTTGAATTGATCTGGACTGAACCTGCTTTATTGAAAAACAAAGTAACCTGATTGGTTTAAATGCAGGTAATTATTTTTACCCCAAAAGGGCCTGTAGTGTTCTGACCCCTGTCTCTGGAGACAGTTACTTCTACTGCCCATATTTTTGAGATTACACAACATTCACAGCAGATTTTCACTTGATGAGAAAAATGTCATGGCCTGACACATAAAATTGAGGTAGATAGAGAAGGTCTGTGTGGGGTTTGTGTTACTGCAGGACAAGCTGCTGTTGCTCTCTGAGACTCTGCTCTTCTAACGTCAAACATCATTGCTGGCTCTTTATCCATTAATTGGAAAACACCTGAAACTCTACTGCTAAAATGAAACTAATATTCAAGGACTGGAGCACACTGTTCTAGCACAAGGCTCAAATTGTGGAAAGCAAAAAGCAGTGGATGAATCCTGTCACCTGTTCTACACTTATGTTTGAACACATTAATGTCAGCTTAACCTTGTGTACAAAAAAAGAAAAGCCCTGGGTCAGATCAAGACCTAGTTGTGGAAGACCTTGGCAGGCTTCTCAGAGCAGGAGTTGCTGACAGAGCATTAAACCCATGGGAGGGTATTCAGACAATTCCAGACACAGAAAGCCTCCTGTCAGAAACTCCTCTGGCTGGAGAAGGGGAAAACAGTGATCCCCCCAGTGACCCTGCTGATTTCTACTCGGCCAGGATATTTTGCACGAACCTGCTTTGTAAGGGGAAAGAGATTGAAAGAGAAGAGGGGAAAGACCAGGAATGGGAATGGTAGTCTTATGGCAGGCACATACTGTTCCCTTTGTACGTACACCACTCATATATACAAGACCTGGTTCTACCTTGCTTGTGTTCTGTAACCTGTGCAAGAGCACTGGAGTCCAGATTAATTTAAAGGCCAACTCAATTGTACGAATTCCCTGCAGGGTGTGAGTCTTGGCTGCACTTTCATGCCACAGCTAAATTGGTTTGGCAGCTGCTGAAAGTGGCAGGTCCCCTTCTGATCTGCTCTCCCCTGTGGGGTTTGCTTAGGTCTGTGAGCAGCCTTAGCAGAATTAAAAACCCCTCCAATGACTTTGCAGAAAGGGAGGAGACTCCTAGAAGTTCAGTTTGAGGAGGGCAAGCAATGATTAAAGAAATAAAGAGGAATTAGATAGTGAAAGGCTGGCCATTTGGTTTCTGCAGGTGGCACACCTTGTATCCACCCCCTCCGAGCTGAGCATTGGCTTCACAGTGTTGTCAGCGTTGAACTGACCTTCTGTCTGAGTGGCACTGATTTCATTTGAGTGAGAGCACAGATCACACAGGGGATGGATAAGCTTACACTCTGCTCTCTCTATGCCAGCATCTTCAGCACAACACCTCCCTTTGCATCACTCAAACTACAAGAAGAGCTCTGCTCTCCTGGATGGACTTTCTTACTCGTGGTGGCTGACGGGTCTTTGTGGTAAATGCCTGTCCCTGTTGTGGACCAAAGAGTGCTCAGCATTGAGTTCACCAGCAAAACAGTCTGGAAATACAAATATCAAGTTTTCTTTCAGCATTTCTGTTTTTTTTTCATTGGGAAGTAATAGCTTCATCCAGTCAAGCCAGCTAGTTGTTTAAAGAAAAGCAAAGAATTTCTGTTTCCACATTTTCCCAGTAGCAGTTCTTCTGGTTCTTTCTTTATCTGACTTCTTTTTTTTTCTTTGTTTATTTGTTCTTTTTTTTCTCCCTCTGTTTTAATGAATGGAGAAAGCAGACACTAGTCATCATGAAAAGAATTTTTATCACAGAATCACAGAAAAAGTTGATTTGGAAGGGATCCACAAGGATCGTCAAATCCAACTCCTCGCCCTGCACAGCACCATCCCCAAGAATTACACCATATGCCTGAGAGTGTTGTCCAACACCTCTTGAACTCTGTCAGGCTGGTACTGTGACCACTTCTCTGGGGAGTCTGTTCAGTGCCCAGTGAAAAACACTCTGGGTGAAAAACTTTTCCTGACATTCAACCTAAACCTCCCCTGACACAACATCAGGCCACTCCATCATGTCCTGTCACTGTCACCACTCAGCAAAGATCAGTGCCTGCCCTTCCTCTTCCCCTCACTAGGAAGCTGTGACAGCAATGAGGTCTCCCCTCAGTCTCTTCCTCTCCAGGCTGAACAGACCAAGTGACCTCAGCCACTGCTCACACAGCTTCCCCTCAAGGCCCTTCACCATCCTCATGTCCCTCCTTTGGACACTCTCTGATAGCATCTTTTATTGCGGTGACCAAAACAATATGCAAGGTGAGACTGCCCCAGTGCAGAGCGGAGTGGGATTATGTGTGTGTCCTTTTTGTAATGGGCAGCAGTAACTCCAGATATATCACTCAGCAGAGTACAGCAGAAGGCTAATGACAGTCTGGGAGTCTGAACCAATTAACAAACTATGGGGCTTCTCTGCTGAAATTACAGAGCCTATGAACAGCATTTCAGAGGTTTGCAGCAGTAATGAGACTACAGCTGTCTGCTCTAAGTTTGTGATTCAGCATGCTGACAATGGTGCAGATGGAGCCATCAATATTCAGAACCTGCTGCAGAATAAATTTTGTGCTAAATCTGGAATAATCTTTGCAGCACCACCTTGTAATGAACCTGTCTTGGAAAACTTAAGTAATATTGTGAATGGCTCAGCATGGACTATAACAAAATTTTCTGAATTAATCCTGTTAGGTGTTTCAGTCCTTCATCTCCCTTGTCAATGCTTTTAACTGTATAAATTACAACTCTTCTGAGGCCATTAAGCAACCTGCTTACCCAGAAACATTTTTGTTTTGCAGGCTGTTAATGCACTGTAAGAGGATAGCCCTGACCTTGCAAAACAAGGGGAGAAAATTTTTCATGACTCTACATACAGGCAACAGTGAGAGATACAGAGTGAGGAAAGGATGAAACAGAAGCTATAGCACTTGTCATGGTGGAAAACTGTTAAAGCAGACCATAGTTAGAATAAAGCAGAAGTGATGTTCATTGCTATTCTTTTATGAAGGAAAACCCCGCACTTGGCAAAACTAATGGCAAAGTTATCTGTTGAGGTGTGTTAATTAAGTACTGCTGAATGCTTTCCATATATGAAGGCATGCCTGTCACTATGTCTACTTAGAGGCACAGGTTGCTGCCAAACTGAAACCTTAGCTATGTTTGGCTTTATCTGTGAGCCCTGGCAGACATGTATTGTTTTCTATTAACAATGTACAGCTTTTCACATCTTGCAGCTGATACTGAAAAATATTAATAGAAGAGGAAAACTTTTCATCAAAATTAAATCAATGCATTATAAAAGGCATTCTGTGAAATACCCTCTGCTTTGACAAAGAGGCCTTTCAAGGCTATTTTGGTTTTGTTACATTTGAAGGGGTTTTTTTTTCTATTTAAAAACATTTGCTGATGTGTTTTGTTGTATCAAGAAACATTTTCTGGGTTCATTATGACAAAACTTTGTTTGGAACATTCTTTATAGGTAAATATTAGCAATTATGTTGTAGAGAGTAGTGAGAGAGACTGCATTTGTCACCAATGCAAGTGTTTTACTCTGAGGCTGGAAAAGGAGAACAACAGAAAGAACATCCATTTGAATTTTTTTTTTTTTTTTGGCATTTCATATATGCTAGTTCTCAAGCACATTTGAACAGATTTAAGGCAGTTCTTCAGTGCTCTTTTCTCTTCCTGTACTTGATAGGTCTGCTAGCAGTGAGTCAGTAAGCCAAATTCTATTAGGGACCACTATAGTTTCGTATTGGTGATATGAAAAGTAATTACTAAAATAGCACTGGAAACTTTTGCTTTTTCTGGTAGCAATTAAATTAAACATGATTATTTATTATTATCTGAATACTGGAAATTGGCAGTTCCAAATTTAAGACAGTTACGTCTGAGCAACAAATAGTTCCTTGCTGAAAAGGCAGTAAAAGTGGCTTTAGTGTCTGGATCAGCATCTATAATGTTGCTCATGTTGTTCAGCACCATGCCTGTAGGAAGTAGCTGATGTGTAGGAAGTAGCAGTGCTTGCATGTGGCGTGATTTTTGATACAATGCTTTGTGCTCTTACTGTTCCTTTTCTTGCAAATGAGGAGAATAGCAACTGTGTATCTCTGTCTCAAAAAATTTAGGCCAAGGATCATTTATGGACTTACCATGTGCTTCAACCACATGGTGGCTGGACCCTTGTGCTGCTGGAAAGTAAGTTTGTGGATTAAAGAGGCTGCTGGGTGTCCACAGCACTTGCAAAGCATCATCAGTGCAGCCAGTCCTGGTGCCTGGGATGGCAGAAGGACCCAAGCAGAGTGAGAGGGTTTCCCAGCTAATCACCCCCAGTGTCACCGGCGCTGTGAGTGGTATATTTCAACAACAGGCAGCTGTCTGCAGCAGTGCAGGGTCACCATAAGCAGGGTGGGCTGGGCCTTTGCTCTTCTCTGCTCCCTCTGGGGTGGCCAGAGGTACCCATGCTCCTTGAGAAGAGCCACAAGCACTGTGAGCAAGGGTGGAGAGTTTCAGCTGTGGGAGGCTTTTGGCCTTCCTCTGCTAGGACTGGTTCATTGAGGTGCTGTCTACAGTATTTATAAACTTTTTCATTTTTTCCCCACAGTGTAAATGTACTTGTTTCTTGTGATATTAAAAATGGTAGATATAAGACAATGTTTATAGCATACAGTCTATAAATTACACCGATAGGGGGATTACACAAAGAAAACACAAGGAAAATAAAATGGGAAGACCTCTAAAAAAATAGAGGTAGATGTGGCCTGTCCTGAAATCTTATGCAGATGTTTACAAAAGGAAAAAACAGGCTTAAACCAAACCTCAGCAACCCAGAGACTCCTGTCCTTGGGCTCCTGAGCTATTGCATTGTTGTTGCTAGTTATTTTTTCCACCTCTATAAAATCATTCCTTCTGTGTGATCCCAGAAGGTAACGGTAGTTTTGCTGGTGAGAAGGTCATACTTGCAGGCAGTATCCTACTGTGTAGCTCTCAGCCAATGTTTGGCAGTTCAAGTCCTCAGGTCATTTACACTTTAATGTTTTTCTCTTTCAATAACTAGTTCAGAAAACAGTGTTCCCACAAGTGTTACTGTCTGCACATATCGCTGCATAGTGCCTTCAAGCACCACACAGACAGCTATCTTGAACACTAAGAGCCTGCAAATAAAAATTACTGTCTCATTTCAATGCTGAGATGTGTTCCTTGTCACTACTTACTACTGCTCATCTCACTGCCACACTTTAGTGCGCTGACCTGCTGGCTGACTACTGCTGCGACTCCAGCCAAATGAAGCTCCTGTTATTTGTCTGAGGCTGTACTCATTGCTGACTGCAGCTCTGCCATACCTCTCCCAGGCAGCTGCCTTTATGCTACGTGCTGAGTTTCCTGAGCATAGCAGCAGAATGCAGCACTCAAAAGGCTATGCAGGGATACTCTGACAAAGGGTAGAAATTGGTAAACTTCTATGAGACAAGTCTAAGAAATGAGCATTTCATCCAGCTGTGTCCTGATCCTGCTCTCACAGTCATTGATGCTAGTTCTGGAAAAGCAGGCTGAGCAACTCTCCCCTGCATTCAGAATGGTAAAAGAGAAAGAGTTCCAGAGTTTTGACTGCAAATCAAATATATGAAATTATGTCTGAAGGAAAAGGTGAAGAAAACCATTGCCACGACTATTGCATTTGCAATGGAGACTCTTTTCTGCATCCCAGAGTACTCTGCAACCAGCAACCTCTGCATTGTCTCCTCTCTCTGGAGGTTCCCTGATAACACCTATCCCCTTTGTATCCTGGCAGGAGTGAAGAAAGGGTCAGAGATGGGGAGAGACCTTGGGGATGCTGAGCATCATGTGGACTTGAGGGAAAGGATACTGGTCTGGGTGCACAGTCAAGGCATGGTGGTCACCTGGTTCAACAGCAGTGTTTGAAGCAGGTGCTTTATGAATGGTTGTAAATCCAAAGTGCCCAAACAGGTGAAGAAAGGCAGTGGTCAGGCCAAAAGGGCTGGGCCAGTAAGGCAACGCATTGGAAAAATGCTCTCAGTATCAGTCTCAGCCACCTTTACCCAAAGCAGGTTAGGTGTTCAGAGATGTCCCCATGCTTTGCTGTGCTCAGCATTAAAATTAAGACAATGATCTTCATGTCACAGAAGGGCTGCACATATTTTTCTATAAGTCTTGTAGGCATTGTACAATGGAAAACAGAGCTAACACACTTCATATGATAATGGTTTATTTGGCTTTATCTGCAGCTGAATATTTGTGATTTAAAATTTTTCTTTGTTCTGCCTGAAGGCCTGTAAGGATTTCTGCAAAAGTGCCAAGACATATTAACTGGAATAAGCCATTTTCTGGGAATTTTTTAATCTTAAAAGTGCAATTCTATTGCAAAATTTCTGGCATTAATTTTACATATCTCTCTATCAACTTGACCTCTGGAAAATGTGAAATCTTGCAGCTGCCACCTTCGCCCACTCTGTATTTATCCCTTAGAGAAAGGGCAAAGTAAAAGCAGCAGCTCTTCCATCTCAGAAAACCATCAATCTGATTTGGTGTAACCACTAAATAGGAGGAAAAAAAGCAAAACCCAAAGCAGAGATAAGGCGACTTCTCTTCAGATTTCATTGCTGGGGATGGTCTGCCTGCACTCCCTGGCTGATAGCCAGAGTTCAGGGGTACCCAAGGTACCAAGGACAGTACCTGGGTACCCAAGGTATTAGTGGCGTATGTCCCAGGGATTTATGATTCTTAAATAAGCTAAGGTAATCTGCGGAGAACAGCTTTAATGAGGTCAGCACAGTTAGCATCAAAACTAATCAAACTTCTCCACTCTGCTCTAACTGAATCTTTTGAGGCTTGCTTGCAAGAAACCCCAGAAAAATGCATCCAGCTTGCAGAAGAAAAAGAAGCAGACGCTTATACCCTGCAGCAGTGGAATGGGCAGCCTAGATAAGTAAAGAATTCGTTACATGAGTGTGTCTCTTGTAGACTAATGCAGAAATGTGAAACCCGTTGTCAAAGGCAAAGTGCTAAGTGCTTGTGGACTTCGCTCAAGCAGGCTGGTTGTCTGGACAGGAGGATGTGGGACAATGCCAAGGGGATGGCTGCGATCAACAGCAGCTCCACAAAGGGAAGAGCTACTGCTAAAATGAAACCAGTCTCATCAGAAAATCCCCAAACAGGCAGAGACACCTCTGCACAAGGGAACTGAGAAACTCAGTAGCTGAACCCCGTGTAATTTTAAAAAATCGCCAACCCTCTTCCTCTTAACTTAGACTTAAATCAGGTTTGGAGATCGTTTTCTGGTTAGTCCACACCCTGTCTTTCTTCAGGGTCAAGCTAGAGTCAGCAATCAGAGACAGACTAACAAAAGAGTCCCTGGTCATGATTTAGTAGGAAGCTTCCTCCAGAGAAGCTGGAGTGAAGAAGGCCACATATTTGACTCTGACCAGCTGCTTATGGAAATAGTGAGAAGGCAGAAAATGAGAGCAGAACTTTCCAAAGCATGTAAGCTTGTGACAGCGTGCATGTATACTCACACACACCCCCACGTGGCCAGAAACCACTGAGAATTGTGATTCCTTCTACACACACAGAATGGTTTCGGGATATATATGGCAGTGTAAAAGGTCGTGGCTAGTCTGAACAGCTCAATGCCTCTGCAGACTTCCAGTGACAGTTACAGCTGCAGATGACTGAAATGTAAGGATGCTTACAGCACTTGCATCTGAAGCCAAGGACTGAAATACTACCCGCCTGCTCCCAGCCACTCAGCAGCTTCTGTGAGAGCTGCAGCGCATGGAGTGCTGCAATCCAGACCGTTGCCTAGCACTCCTACTCTGTTTTGTTTGCTCTCTATGATTGTGCCGGCTGGGGCTTAAGATAAATGGAGTATTTATCCAATTACCCCTGGGCACCCCTTTCCACTGCCATCTATTTGAGGAAAAGTAGCCTTGCCACATAGATGTCTCCAATTTTTGTGAACTCCCTGGAGCCTTTAGAACGGTCCACTAATACAGGGTGCTCACTAGCTGATCAGCTTGTAGTTTTTCTCTGCAATGAATTAGCAGAGAGGTCTGTACAAATGCCTGGGAGCTAAGTATGCGTATTCCCAAGTATCATGATTAACCTAGTAGGTTTCATTGTCGGTGAAATGTCTGTTCTATACTTGGAAAGCAGAGGATGTAATGTATTTTTTATTCCGCCCACTGTGGAAATCTTGTGAAGTCAATAGCTAAAATTCTGTTTATCAACACTGTTGAGCCCATCTTTTCCTTGGCCTGGGAGCTAAGAAAGGAAAATAACAGGGAAATAATTAATATAGTTTCAATAAAGGGCAGCAAGGAGATTGTGAGCAGTCTGTTCTGAAAGTTTCACATCTATAATATATCAGAATGGGTATATCTGAGGGACACCAGAGGCTAACCTGAAGTTTAACACAGCAAAGTATTAGTCAAACCAATATACTGTAAACAAAATCACAGTATATTCCCAAAATGTCTCTGGTAAGAGATCACACCATGGTAGTGCACTGTTCAGTCCCAGCATGACTAGCAAAATGAACACACATGACTTCACCTAATAATGGCATAGTTAAAGTACCATAAGTTAAGTCAGATAATTTTTTAATAAGCTAAGCTATTTTTGTGGGGTTTTTTAATTTTTTTTTCTTTTTCTATCTTAGACAATTGTCAGCTTTAAACCACTGTTCTGATGAATCTGAGACTATCTCGTATTTTGCAAATATTGCTTTGAATGAGTGAAATTTACTCTGGTGGTTGATTTTGCTACATTTAAATCTGACCTTGTACATTTACAAGTCTTACTCCTCAAGATCTGCTTTGGAGCCTAGGGCAGTTTCTACCAGAATTCCATACTGAAGAGGCAATATATGGTCATGCACTGGCTAGCAGGAATATCTTAGGGTATATGAATTCAGACATGCAGGTCTTTTATTGTGTATGCCAGGGATTGCCAGGAGAGAGAGAAAATTTTGTTTTCTGGGAGAGAAATTCAGCTTTCACAAACTTGGCAAATACTGCTATAAAAGCTAGGTGCACCCTTGCTGCTGATTTTAAATATGTAAATGTTGAACATCTTAAAATTGTAATCTCTGTCAATATACTTCCAATCTCTTGCAATAACACTAGGGCAATGGAAAGAGGAAAGGAAATTTTGCAGCTTGCACATCAAACACCAAAATAATGTGGGAAGCTGTAGGCTAATTAGAATGTATAAAACCTGCAAATTCCTTTAAAATTGCTTTATTGGTTCCTGTTAGAAATCCTTGCATCCTGTGGAATAGCATCTGTGTCCTGTAGCATATTTCCATTACTAAACTACTGTGTGTATTTGACAGAAGTTAATATATCATTTCTTTCTATGATATGAAAATATGTATTTACAGGCATACAGCTATACAAACATATAATTTAACAGCTATAAAATTAGTATTATTTTAAAACTTTTTACATATTGTAAACAAACGTGGATAATTATCTTCTTATTTCCCTGGTTTTGTAGTACAAAAAAATAGAGAGACAAATACTGTTATGGATAATTGTAACAAAACCCTCACTCCCCTGGAAACAAAATGTCATCCCAACACCGCAGGGTGAATAGGCATAGATGCTTATTTCCTCATAAGAAAAGAGGAACCTCCCAAAACCAGATTTCTCTGTCTCAGCCTGTGTCCACAGGCAGACTGCAGACAGTTTCTGCTGTCAGCTGTGAGTTAAACGCCAAGGGACAGGGAAAGCTCACAGCTTGCAGGGGTTCAGCAAACTTGCCAAAATTTTTCATATCCTGCCGACTCACATCTCCAGCCATCTTGTCATTTCTCATGATTTTAACACCAATCTCATAAGTCTGCTTTATATAACAACTAATGATTCAGCTCCCAGAATTTTATTGTCAGGATGATAAAAAGAAGAGTTTCCAGTTAGAGGAAGAACCTTTGTCATCTGGCTTGTCCAGAGTGCTCTTCCATGTGAAGAGCTGTGTTTTTAGACCAGAACATCTAGACCATTGATTTCACCTAATGTGAGCAAACACAGTTCAGGAGACTAAACCTGTATACGCAACCACCTCGTGTACAATCTCCCCAATATGTGTGTCTAAGGCACATGGTCCTTGCTGTCCTGAGAGAGGGGTGTTTTGTGATGCAACACACACTGACATTGCTCAGGCTCAGGCAAGGTGAGACAGCTCCTTTAGCCCAGGCCCAGGTTTGTATCCCTGGCCAGCTAATTCATGGGTCTCCCCACTGTGTCTCAGCCCTTGGCAACAGACATTTCTAGCACAGCTGTCTCTGTCCTTACAAAGCTCTTCTGGTTTATATGAAAATACACAAATATTCAGGGTTAAGAACAAGTTTCAGTGATTGCATGTAGCATCAGTGGTGGTATCTGTGATACCACTAGGGCTGCCAGAGGTACTGGCAAGTACTGGCAGCCAGGAAGGGACTTTACTAAGGTAAGTTTGGCAATAGTTGACAGGTGTTTGCCATCCCTCCCTTGTTTCACAGTAGTCAGGGTACCTTGACTGAATAGGATTCAGGCTATGCTTGAACAGGTGTTTCAATTTATTGAATAATTTAGCCTTAGCTCACATGCAGGTAGTTGCACAAGTGCTTTACGCATCTGTCTGCACTAGCTCCCTCTTTTGGAAGCCTGCTTGATGTAATGTCCTGTACTGCCTTCTTGACCTGACTCTTACCCAGTTCTGTGTAGGCAACTGGGTGCCAGTTTAGGGAAGACACAGATTGCAGACATAAAACAGTGCAGCTGGAGTGATTGTCCACCTTCCAAAATGTAATGCAGATTTTTCTGAGTTAGCTCAAGGCCTGACAAAAATATAGTCATGTTGAGGATACCAACAGTGGCATGAACAAAAAGGGGATAAAGAATTGGAAGAAATCACTGTATTAATGCATATGTATGCCTTCTAATGCCAAAGGTAACAACTGAGATGCGGATCAGATTATGTATTGCTGTATTGCTCAGCATCGTCTGCCTTGAGGATGAAGAAACCTCTGCACCTTGTGTCATAGAGATAAGGAAGTGAAGGGTTGAAATTGAATGCAGCACATTACAATCACATCTCCTGCAGAAGTCAGAATGTGACTTCCAAAATATTATCAATTGCAATCTTGAAAACCCTTCAGCTGTTCAGACCAAGCACTGTCAAGAACTGTCTAGTGACCCGTGATTTTTTTCCTTATGGTATTACCATCGGTACACAAAATGAATATCAATTCTTCAATCCAGAATGAGGGATGTGAATGCAACAGTAAAGCACTGGTGTATGAGACACAATACTACAGAGCTGTGACCCAGACACTGAGATGACAATGAAACAAGAGGTGTCTGCAAGGTGGGTACCATGTTAGTCTCTTGTGCATGTCACAAATCCCTTCTGCTGTCTACTGTGAACAGCTGTGAAGACAGGAATACCCTGAGGTGAGAACTAAGTAATCACAACACTATTATTTCACTTAACATCATTCTCCTTTCATAGCTTTTCAAAACCAGCGTGTTTTGAGGAGGGAAACTGAGCCAGCATCAAGACTGACTTGTTCAATGGCATGCTTTGTGTTTGTGGCACCACCAAAGATCCCAGCCTGACATCACACCCCTCCTCCCCATGAGCATTTTTCCTACATCCAGCATGGGGGCCAAAGACAGGGGGAGGTAGGACAAATGAAATTGTCACTGGCACTGTGTGCCCATGACAGATTGACTAGCTATGAATGATTGAAGTTGAAACCTTAAACCATGGATTGATATCTCTTATTTTTCATGGTGCTTCTGGTACACTGGGTCAAAATATTTGCTTTTTACCTCAGGGAAGTAGGGCTAAGGTTCATTCTGGAACCCAAACAATAACTTCAGAAGGGAAGTGCAGGCTAGGGACATATCATGCTGGCTCTCAGTGCTCCCAGAGCCAGGTACTACCAACCAAGTGCTTCCTCCACAAGGCAGTATGAAAGTGTGGAACTCATAAAACAGCAGTCAGGAGACAGCCACATTGTCAAACCTTCTTAAATCCACTTATGCCAGGAGAATGGCCTTCTTAAAATATAACTATGATTAAATGATTCTTGAAGATGTATGTATAATGAGATATGAAAGAGAAAAATGGCAGCAGGGCACTTAGAGAAGTATAACTCCTCTACAGTTTTCTTTAATAATTAATTTCTCTGCATAATTCATATATGACTACACCTAGTTACTCTAAGGTAGATTTTGGAAGTATCAAGGCAGATTTATTATTTACTACAGGAATGAGATATTTTTGTATAAAGAAGAAGCCCAGTGGTCTGATAGGCAGTGTCTAAACTCCCCATCAGTGTGCACCTTGTGGTGGCATGCAAGGGGTTTATCTTCTGCCATGGTCCTGGCATTACATCTCCTGTTCTACTCCGGCCTACTTGACCAATATTCCTCCCCTGGACTCTGTCTGAAGACCTTGGCCTAATTCAGAGCGGGGAGAAGGTGAGGACAGGCTGTGTTTGACACCCACATATGCATTACTGCACTCACTGCCCTGTGGTTTGCAAGCCCATCAGTGCTGCCTGCACTGCTTACTGCCCACCCTGAAAACTCCAGCAACTGAAGATTCCCTCCAGCACAGAACTGTTCCCCAGAGTACCTTATTTACACGTGCTATGATTTACACAACCCACCATGACTATCAATTAGCTCCCACAACTTTCAAATTATTTTTCTGGCTTGGCAGAGCCTCCCTACTGGCATATTATTTTTGATGCTAAGTACACCCTTTCATCTGTTCATTTTGTTTCCAATTGCTGTTGACTACATCTGGCAAATCTCTTTAAATAAATCCTCCATTCTACTCACATTTCTTGAAAATGTTCTCTTTTCTTCTTTCCCCTACTTCCATTTAATTTAGCATTCTCATACAGTTAGATCTTTTAATGCCTCTCCATAAATTAATACCACCACTTTCTTAAAAATTTTAATAGCTTTACTCTAAATTCTCATCAGTTTCTCATGATCTTTCTTATTCTGAGTGTTGCAGGCAAAACAACTAGCAGCCTGTGCACCATCTTGCCAGCACTGGGTACAAAGGGACAAAGAGCCACGCAGCCTCTGATACACTGCTTTTGTACATAAAATTACAAATGGAACTGTTTTATCTCTCCCTCCCTTCNNTGTCCAAATTACTGGCCATTAATGCCTACAACCTGAGTTTGTTTATGCATGTGGCTCCTTTCTGAGGCTTCCAGGTAACATACTTTGTTGTGACATAATTTACATTCCCTTGCTCAGGTGCAGCTTTTTAAAGATTTTTCTCCATTTCTATTATCATAGGAACACAATAAATTCCACATCCTAAGCCTGTAGCAAGCCATGTGCAACCTCAGTCAAGAAAAGCAAATTTTTCACCAAACAGCAACATTGTCCAGAGCCAGAGTGCTGCAAAAATTGGACTTTAAATCAAAAAATCTTTAATTTATTAAGCAATATGAACAGAATCACAGACTCATAAAACAGCTAGTGTTGGAAGGGATCTCTGGAGATCATCCCAGTCCAACCAACCTGCCAAAGCACGGTCATCTCCAGCAGGTAACACAGGGATGCATGCAGGTGGGTTTTGAATGTCTCCAGAGCGGGAGACTCCAGAACCTCCCTGGGCAGCCTGTGCCAGTGCTCTGCCACCCTCAGGCCAAGGTGGAAGTTGTTGTGTTGCTAGTTTACGGCTATTGCTCCTGGTACTACCGCTGGGCACTACTGAAGAGTGGCACCATCCTCCTGGCACCCGCCTTTGAGATATGTGTATGCATTGATGAGATCCCCTCTCAATCTTCTCTTGCGTGGATCACACAAGCCCAGCTCCCGCAGTCTCTCCTCGTAAGGGCTCCTGATCCCAAATCATCGTTGTGGTCTCCCGCAGCTAGCTCCTTGTCTCCCTTGTGCTGCGGAGCAGAGGACGTGACCCAGAAGCGCCGGTATAGAGCACAGATGTGTCCATACAAAGCCCACGGGGTGTCTACGAAGAGCAACCCCAAAATACCTCTGCGATTCTGTGGGTCTCCGTGGGACTCTGTGGGATGCTGT